>PVJX010011743.1:0-43818 GCA_004027295.1 Dolichotis patagonum | reverse complement strand
GTGCCTTTCAGTATTCTTTGTAGGGTTGGTTTTGTGTTCATGAAGTTCTTCAACTGTTCTTTGTCATGGAAGTATCTTATTTCTCCATCCATTTTGAAGGACAGTTTTGAAGGATATGTCAGTCTGGGTTGGAAGTGGTTTTCCTTTAGGATCTGAAAGACTTCACTCCATGCTCTTCTTGATTTCATTGTTTGTGTTGAGAAGTCTGCCGTGATTCTGATAGGTTTTCCTTTATAGGTGATCTCTCTTTTCTCTCTAATAGTTTTTAGTAGTCTCTTCTTATGTTGTATTTCTGGGATGGTGATTATTATGTGTCTGGTTGTAGTTTTATTTTGGTTATGGCTGTTTGGAGTTCTATATGCTTCACTTATCCAGATGTCTGTTTCTCTTCTCATGTTTGGGAAGTTTTCAGCTATTACTTCTGTAAATATCCTCTTGATATCATTTGGGCTGTCCCCTTCTTTTTCTTTTGTCCCTATTAATATTATGTTATTTTTCTTTGCATCATCTTGCAGGTGTTGAATTGTTATTTCCTGATTCTTTGTTATTTTTAAAAGATCTTGTCTTTCCTGTTCACTAGCTGCAATCTTATCTTCGAGGTCTGAAATTCTATCTTCACTTTCATTGAGGCGGTTTTGGCAGCTTTCAATAGCATTTTTGATTTCCTGTATATCTCATTGAATCTGCTTTATGTATTCTGTTTGTTTCTTATAGTGTTCAGTTAGGGATTCTATCTGTTTGCTTTGTTGCTATAATTTTTTAGCTGTGCCTTCACTAGATGTGTTCACTATTTCTTTCATTGTTTTTATCAATTCTTCTTTTACCTGGGCAAGTATTTCTGATTTGAATTTCTCCATAGCTTTCCCTAGTTGCATATTTATTTCATTTGATATCATTTCAGACATTTCAGGTGTATGGCTTCTTTTTTCTTCTATGTGCATGGTTTCTAAGCTTTCTTGGGGAGGGCTGGAGCTTTGAGCCTGCCTTTTGGTCTTTACTTTTGTCATTTTTCTATATTTCCTTGCTTTAAGCAGTGTTTCAAAGCTTCTTCTGCATGTGTGGCAAATTTACCTCTTGCACCTTCAGTTCCTGGAGCAGTGGTGGCTCCCACAGGCTCTTGGCTCCCTCGCAGGGTCTTAACTCCCCTCTGCGTGCTCTTGGCTCCCTAAGTTGTAAGGTGGATGCTGGGTGTGTTCAATACAGAGCCAGTAGAATCTCAGGCAGGCCAGGCCACCATCCTTTGTCCCATGCAGGTCTCTGGGAGGTTCCCTGTGGGTGAAGGTTGGGCCTACAGGTCCCAAACAGTCAGGTTGAGATGCTGGTCTCCGCTAAGTTCCTAATCCAAACAGCCCAGGCCGAGCTGCTGGTCTTCTATATCTGGCTCTTTGCAGAAAACTTTTCCCAAACTCTGGCCCAGAATGACCACAAAATGGAACTATGAATATTCCAGTTGTGACTTGGATTGTACACATTGAATCCATCAAATAAGAAGTTGACAACAGTAACTGAGCTTCAGATACTTTCCACATCCACAAGTGACCCATATCTCATCTTGACAGTTAATCATTAATGCTTTGCCCCCTATGCCCACAAGTGTTGACATTTTATATTTGTTAAAATGAACTGAAGCATAGAAAAATTCATTCATTTCATAAAGTACTTGCATATGATTAAATATGTGATCATTTTTAATTTGAAAAAAATTGAAAGTTTTAAGCAAATAATTCATGTGAACTGGACACACTAAATGATACTGTAATAAAGAAAACGTAACAGTCCCCTTTTCATTTATCAAAAAAACATTTCTTTTATCTGCATACAAATAAAGAATAGTTTCTAGTTTTGCAACTAAGAAATAAAATACAGTTTTCAGTTTTGCTACCAGCAAATAAAATATAGTTTCTAATTTTGCTACCAGCAAATATGTTTGGTTTTTATGTTTTTGAAAGTAATAAAAGGAAGGAAAAGGATAAGGGAGAGAGAAAGAGGGAACAAATAAGGAAAAAAGAAATTTTGTTGAATATATTTTGAAAAAGGAAGCAATAGTCCATAAATGAATCTAAAAGTTAAAATAACATAAAATTTAAGAATAATTTCTTTTACATTTTGACATATATCTACCCAGCACCACTGAAACTCCTTCAGTTTCTAGGAGCCAAACACATTGCATTCAAGGTTTATTGTTATTGTTGTTAGAAAATTCTGGTTTATTTAAAGGGGACCTTCTGTACTTTGTTTTCTAGGACTATGGATGAAAATGATTTATTATTTTAATTCTTAAGGTCATGGAAATTAGTTTCTTAGGCCATTCTAAGAAACTGATAAAGACCCTGGCTCATGGGCACTCTTTCCTCTCACCATCCACACAATGAAAAACACCACCATCCAAAAGGACTTCCTCTGAATCGTCTCTTCTTTGTTAATGAAGTTCTTAGGGGACATCTCAAGACCTGATCACTGACTCCGGAAATCACCTGATACTTCTTCCCAACCTGTGGCAGAGAGAGTCAAACATTATAATGTCAGGCTTAATGAGGCTTGATAAATAGGTTCAAATAAGAAAGCCTAACCTCAAAAGAGAGGTGTCTGCCGACAAGCACAAAAATACAAAAGAGTGAGAAAAGATTTTGAAAAGTAAGTTCCCTTAATGACACTGACATTCCCAAGTTGCAGCCAAAGTGCCTCTTTATGTTACACTGTTAAAATTACAACAAGTATAGTGTGACTTTCAGACAGTGAAAGAAAACCAACTCACATCAGAATAATGATCAAAGAAAGAATGAGAAAGCCAAAATAGGTAGTCTGTAGATAGACTACCATTTCTTGTGGAAAGGGTCAGCAAATATTTTGTGTGAAGGGTTAGATAGTCACCATTTTAGGCTGTCCAGGCCATAAGATCTCTGTCACAACTGTCCTTCTCAACTTGTGCAGTTCAAAGAAGCCACACACAATACAGAAACATAACTTATCAGATACACTGCAATTTGAATGCAATGTAACTTTCATGTTGTTTTTCTTTTGATTATTTTCATTACATGTAAATGCACAAAACAGTCTTAGTTTTTGTGGGCTCCTGTTTTAGACCATGTAAAGGAACCAATAAAGTAAATGTATACAGTCCCAGGTTATAATAGACTAGAAGAGCAGAGCAGAGTGATAAAGAATTGGAACATCAGTGTTACAGACAGAAAGGGAGAAAAGTTGGCTGCTGTGTTCCTTATGAGAATATATTGAAGACTGTCTGCTTGAGGACTTCTATCTCTGAGCATATTTGTCATTTCTCTTATTTTTAGGAACACTGTAATACAAATCAATGAGGTTCATAAGAAAGATCACTTTGCCTCACCTTCTGCATGTATGGTTAACTTACAGATATGGAAAGATACTTGCTCTCATATGTATATGATCAACAAATGTGTGTTATAGTGGCTGGAGTGATGTACTGTCTCAATTGTCCCCTACTGACAAAGAAGCTTAAAGCTATCTAGAAGTAGGATGTAGAATATACATCTGCCAAGAGTATTTCTAACATACAAAGAAAAAGTACAGTACAGATGAAAGCATGGTATCAGATTTGGCTAGCATTCCGGATCCACTAATTGTTAGATGTGTAATTTAACATGAGGAAAGTAAGCTTTCACATCTCCGTTTCTCAGCCTAGTAATAATAACCCGTGTAATCTACCTGCTCCATAACTGAGTGATTAATAAATGTCAAAACGTCTATCATGCTTTCTTTTTGTCCTTCAGTTTCCTTCACTAATGAAACAATTACTGTTGCCTCAGTTCTGCTCCTCATATTTGTGATTTTTTTAAAAAAATTACCCTATTCAGCCAATGTTATTCCATGCTAGCCATTACAATGACACACATGAAAAACCTGGTCTTTGCTCTCAAAAAAACCCTATTGTTTATATATGGAGGAATAAGGCAGCACAATGCACATACCATAACTTGCTGTTGGTGTAGCAATGGCACAATAAATATATCCAAGGAACACAGTGCAAGTATGGGGAGGTACTAGGGCATAAAGAAAAAGAGGTAAAGAGTAAATAAATCAGTGTTTCTTAGGGGCATGTTATTATGTGACAAGAATTATCTAAATATAATATTAATATTGATGCAAATATAATGAATATATATAGTGAGCCTACAAAAAAGATAAGGTCACTAAACTTGAATTATTTCAAAGAATATGAAGTTTAAATCACATTTGAGAGAATAACAGGAATATACTAGGTGCACAGCAATATTGGTAGAAATCCAGAGCAGTACGGAGAACTAGAGATCACCATTTGGGGTGTGTGTACGCAGGAAGGCATTTACTATTTTTTGCTTAAAAATGTAATATTTAGAATAGAAAAAAATAATTTTTAAGTAGTGCTGGGAATGGCTATGTTTCCACTGCTGAATTTAAGAAATTAAATCCTGCCAGCTCAGTTAAATCCTTCCAGGCTGAGGAGCTAGCTCTTCCCACCTTACAGATACTCAGAAAGTGTCTGAATGGCTGCAAGGGGAGGTGGCAGGTCAATAGAACAGAGCTCAAGATTTCTCACCTTAATTTTAACCCTAGTTTAATAGATGTGTTTTCAAGTTCTACAGCTATCAGAAGCCTTAAAGCATCCTTTAACCTAATACTGTGGAAAGCCACTTTAAGAGATAACAAAATCTCCTTTTCTAGAGGGTACCAAATAGCAGGGAAATCCTCGTTGCTCAGGGTAGTTAATGTGTAGATCTTCCTGCAGACAAGGCTTTAGTCTGAATGATACTTCTATTCATTTCCTCTTATTTTAATCTTATTATTAAATCCCTAGGAGTTAATGCCCATCTATTTACTATGAGAGCAGCCAGCTAAAGTGTCAGACAAAAATTGAAATTCTTGGTCTTATGACTTTTATTAACAGAAGAAAAATATTAAATAGAATTTCATTTATTGTAGTAAGATAACCTGTACAGTCCAATCATAGCATAAGAAAAGAGGAATAGAAATTGAAGTTGTTAACTAGTTCATTCAAATATCTTCCAAATACTTTTCCTACTTTCAATTACATAGTTATTTTAAACAAATGTACTTTTTGGTCACATTTATCTGAATGACTGATTTGAGCCTCATCCAAACTGATTCATTTGGATCAGAATGGGCCATTTTTTTTTCTAAATTTAACTGCAAAGGCTATGGGCATAGTCATTGTGGAATGATGTATCTTTAGTGCTTAACCTATCAATGGGCATTGCTGGCTGTGTTATAATAAATGAGGAAGTGCTTGGTACAACATAGTTCTGTTTAATCAGGGTGTGCATTCTACTGCCTCATCTTTCATAAGCCAGAAGTATGAGTTCACATAGGAAGAAATGTCAGCAGAAGGTGACTGTGAAATCTATTTAAGGTATCAAGCAGAAGAGCAAGCCAAATACCCAACTTCTACAGAACCAGTAGAGTGAAATAATCTTTACAAAATATGTGAAGACTACATGTCCTGACTATGCCAACAGGTTCCACATTTTCTTACAATTTTATGTGAATTTTTGTCATGGCGTTGATCCCATGTCCAGCAAGATGTCAGTGTTACAGAATGCTGATGCAGTTTCCACCAGCTTTGACCACATAATTTGGATAATTTGAGATCTGAGAAAATACATTGATTGTGGAGCCAGACCAACAGGATTCTAATCTTGGTTCAGAGTTGGCTGGGTGATCTTGAGTATTTATTTAATATCAAAATTTTCTATGGTTTCCACCTGCAAAAAGGGCCTACCTACCTTTTTTTTATAAGCTTATGATAAAGTTTCATAGCATATGAGCCACAAAATTAGTTAGATTCTGAGTCAGGAAATGCTTGGCAAGTTAAGCAATTCTCTTTGATCAGTTTCTTCACCTGTAGAATGGGGATAATTAGTGCTTACCCCATGAAAATGTCAGGTGGATCTAAATAGTGTGTGGAGGAGTGAGGGCTCAATAAAAATAGTATTATTTAGTGATAATATTTTCTAAATTTTATATAAGCAATTTCAGTCCAGTTTCAATAATTTGGGGTTCAACAAGCTACAGGTCCATAATATTTATTTAAATAAATTACATTAAATAAATTTGCAATATAACACATATTAACTATAACAACTATTAACATAAAACTTTCAATGTAAATAGATACTGTAAGTAATTTAGAGATGACTTAAGTGTATGGGAAGGTATGCATACTTTATATGAAAACACGATGCCATTTTATATAAAGGCCTTGAGCCTCAGTGGATTCTGGTATCCACAAGAGGTCCTGGAAACAGTCCTACATGTACATTGAAGGACAACTCTAGTCTAATAATAGTCACATTCTAAGAAAAAATAAAATAAAATTATACTTCTAAATCACTTTCAACTAATTTTTATCTGTAGCAATTTACTGACTAGTGAATATTTCTCTATAGAGAGATAAAAATAAAACTGTGAGTTCTCTACTGCCCAATTATTTTATATTATAATAATCTTTATCTGTGGTACATGCTGAAAGTGTGAATACAAATAAACATTTTTTTTCTTATTTTAAGGAAGTTTATAAGCTAGCAAACATACCTATTTCACAGCATGGGCATCTTTATACTTGTATGTGAGTGTGTGTGTCTATGCTTGTGTGTGTAAAATGTGAATATATGGCATGAGATGTGGATAGTATTTGTGTGGTATGTGTAACGTATGTGATTAAAGTGTCTGGTGCAGCTGTGTTGTGCTGTCTATGTGCATTGTGTGGCACACATAGTATGCATATGTGTGGGGGGTTGCATATCTGTGTGAGCACAAAAAGTGCTATGAAGCAGAGTCAGAGAAGCAATTCACATGGATAAAATACAGCTTCAGCTATACTTTTAAAAGTTTTTTAAAAATATAAAGACAGTATACAAGGAGAAAAATTTATAGACAAGTATCAATTCATGTGAAAATTAATCCATTCCCTTTCCAGTAGAGTCCCTGCTTGCAAAGATGTAGAAACACTGTCAATATCACTGCCTTCGCACCTCAGGGTCCACAGCTTCTCTTTAAAACTTGGCAATAGTTCCCAAGTCAAAGGAGTATTTAATTCGTGAGGAGATATTAACCCACTATCCCCCAGCTATAACCCAGATCTGATGAAGAGTATTGTATAATCTCTCTGTGGTCTGTGGAATTTCTTTTATAATAAAGCATTAATCAAATGTAGCCTTTGTAGATCTACCATGTCTGAAAATATTTTTTAATGTATTCAAAGACCTAAGGTCTCCCTGGATGCTGAACCTTCATGAAGAACCCTTTTAGAAAACAAGTACTTAGATAAAATCCAGAGCAGATAAAAGTCTGCCTTCTCTGATTTCTAAATTCCATTTTATTTCTTTGATTTTCTTTAAAATTTCCATATCCTAGTGTCAACTGTAGGTTCTTCTGGCTGCTACAGAACTGTCTCTGTACCTCCATCTCTTCTGCCTCTTCCGCCTTGACCCTGCCCTGGCTTGTTCTCTCACACTCCGGCTGAATAATGTTTTCTAATAGTCTGTAGTGAGCGCCATTAAGATTGTACATCTTGATCAATCATCAAATAATTTTTTTATCTGAAACAACTAACACACTAATACATTTTTCTACTAAGTATTGTCTACCAGTAAATCTTAATAGCTGTATATGAGCCATCCATTTGAGACACACATCTGTCATGCAAGGGGCATGTCCATAAGGGCCTGTGGTTATCACAGACAGCTAAGTTAGGCAGAAATATTACAGGCAGCTTGACAAGACCAGGCCCTCCAGAGAGTCAGTGCAGAAGATAAGAACACATTACCACTGTGGCCAGAGGCACATCTGTCAAAGGCCAGACCACAGAATCAAGACAAATGACTGAACCTACATGCCTCCCCAAGATCTAAGCAGCAAATTAAAAATTATTCTGTAACTGACATCATCTAATCCAACAAAGACTAGGTAGACATCAGTCACCCAGGTGGTAACCAGGATCTCTTGATACATCCCTTCCAAAAAGTTCCTTGTTTTTTCTATGTACAATTTCTTCCCCACTCAATCAGTATTACTTCAGCAGCGATATTTGTAATCTTATTGGTTCATTATAGTTTTAACCCACTTTGTTCCCACCTCATGATTTCATACCCACCTCATGATTTTGCTCAATAAAACTGCTCTGTGAAGTAGGGTCTGTGGCAACATATGTTGGAGTCCCCTCTTATCTCTCAAGAGCTATCTCTAAATAAATTTTTCCTACTCTTACCCTCCACTGTTTCTCAAAATTCATTTTTTGATGTTGAGAAAAACAAAGAGTGTATCTAACATCTAGCAGGTAAGAATGACACTCTCCATCATTTGGAGATGCTACTGAGATACTAGGAAGGAGGTAAGAGTCTGCTTTTGTTTTATGGATTCTGGATTGTCACTCATCTAGGTAGTCAGAAATCTTTATTCTTGCTTGTGAATTGCTTGTGCCTTGAATTTCTATGTCTTGTCTTTTTTACACATTATTTTTGTTAAAATGATGAGAAATTTAAATTAGGAAGATTATGTTGTCTCCTTGATGGCACATTTTAGCTTTGCAGGTATCTGTTTCATGTATGTTACATTTGGATTTAATAGTTGCTGAACTTACTGGTGCTCCTTGTATATCTTGCTTGACTTGTTTTGACTGTTGTGCTTTGTTGTCTTCTTTTAGACAGCAGCACTAGGGAAAGTAATGTTAGAGCATCCCCTCGTGGACTTAGATATATCAAAATGTGAATTTATGAAATGCTGTAAAATGGGTGTTTTTATGAAAGTTGGCTTATATTTAGGAAATATGCATGCCTATTAATAAGTCACAGGACTCCAACTGTCTGTTACAAGGCAATAGTTCAGTAGCTGGTCTCAAGATTTGCAGGACGCGTGTCAACAGAGCAATCTGGCCCAATCCCCCCGAATCTTCCCTTTACACTTTTGAGGAGTGTGTCCAGCCTGTTCGGCTTCAGCTTCTTTTCTAGTTTGATTGTCTACTGGTGAGGAGGCAGTCATAGCTCTTCACATTCCCTGCTTTTGCCTTTCCAGGCTGAGGGTGATGACTCATGGGCCAGCAGTCTTTACAACTCACCATGAGTGTGAGAAGAAAAGCCTCCTCTTCACTGGATCTCATTTCTGAACATTTCCTGTCACTTGGTACTTTCCTTTTTTGAAGACCTATTCCGGATAAAGATTAGAGAGTGAGAAATCCTGAATGGTCTCACCTTTTCCCTCCTATTGAACAACTAAAAATTTTTAAATTGAGCCCATAAAAAATGAGTGCCTGCTAATGCTAAAGGTAGAGGTATCATCTTATTTGAGAAACACATACTTGGTCTCTGGTCAGATGACACATGGAATTTTGTCCACCCAGAAGAACACACAGAGAAGTGACATCCCCAGTTAGAGCTCTGGACACAATTTTATGGGTATAGGACACTGAACTTGAAGCCCTGTGGAAAGAACCAACCTCTGGGTGAGACCAGAAGGAACTAGTTCCTAAAGCACAATATTTAAGGAACAAAAACACACTCAGTTTAAGGACAAATCTCCAAACTCCTGGCTCTCTCTCCTCTCCTAGACCTGGCTCTCATGATTTAGGAAATGAAAATACTTTCAGTAATATGTAAATTGTGCTGACTGGACAATGAGTATAGGTTTTAACCCTTGAGTTTCATAAGTGCGTGGTAGATATAGCCACAGAAATCTTGGAGCTTATTTTGAATAAAACTTACCCTTATCATACCGCTGACAAGATTGTCTTAAGTCATTAGATAGATAGCACAAATATTTTGGGTAAGTTCTTTCCCCTAGGGCCTAGGGCAGGGTTTTTCTGAGGCATTATTTGCCTCTATCTTCAGAAGTGATCTCCTTCACAGGCCAGGAAGTGGTCCATCCACTTTCAATTTGTCCTTTTATTTTTCTCCTCACACTCTTTCAAAGAATTAGAAAGTAGTTATTTGAGTCTCTTGATTATGGTTTAATTTTGCTAGCAATGCTATCTTTTTAAGACATGAATCAAATAGCTGGAATCAATTATATCTTGTGCTTTTAAAAACACATGCACAGTTAGAAGAAAGCAGTGGCTGCTCTGATCCAACTTATCTTCTGATCGATCTCCAGAGAGCAGCCACTGTTGCTGGAGTAGGTCATCTCAGAGGACACCATGAGGAGGTACATAAACCAACTAAGGATTAAAATGGATAGCTATGTTCTCCTTGTTTTGCGATGGGAAATGCAATTTCAAATTCTCTTACTCCTTTGGAATATACTCTTAAGCACTAGAAATTATTTGAACCTCACATATTGAGAAGGAGCTGTTTAATATTTTTCTGGACTTGCACATGGCCTGCCTAACTCTAGAGGCAAAATGGAGTGCAGAGGGAAGTACTGATTATACTGTGATACTGTATCACAACAATAGTTATACTGTAAGATACAGGGAAAGTGGTCAGAATTACCTTATGTTCTGACTTCCTTTGTATGTGTGTGTGTGTGTTTTGTTGTTGTTGCTGTTTTGTTTTATTTTGCCTAATACTGGGAATCCAACTCAGGACCTTGGCTTGACAGGCAGTTGCTGTGCCACTGAGCTATATCCCAGGCCCTTTCTTTGCTTTAAGGTACAATACTTACTTGTACTCAAAGTATAAATGTTAACCATAGTAAAACCAGACACATCTGGTCCTTAAAGCACAACCAGAAGTATCTGCCGTTACTGAGCCACAGAGTCCCCTCTGGAGCTTGCCTTTCAGATTCTTAGGATGAAGTTTCCAGGCAACATTAATTAAAGCCTCCTCTGCTATGACTGAGTCTTAAGTTCCCACCACTTGCCCTCTGGATTCTAAGTGTAAGGCTTCTAAGCAATCATAATTGAAACTTCTACCAGGCTATGTTCATCCCCATTGGATTTTATTCAAGCTCCTCAAGGACAGTACTCATTATAGGTAGTGGGTGGAGAACTTGGCCCTACTCATGCCCATGTGTCTTTTTGTCTGAGTGACCTCAAACAGATCAAACAGGATCCAGGAAAGTTTTCAGACAACCCTGATAAGTACATTGAGTTCTTTAGGTGATTTGTTCAATGAACTGGACTAAAAATATGTAATGCTATTCTTATGTTAAACATTGACTTCTAAAAAGAACCAACAAACATACAAGCTGCTATCATATTTAGAAATGAATATTATATTATTCACTTTTAAAAGTCAGAATCCAGGTATGCAGGTGAATAGCTTGTTTATACTAAATACCGAGCAGTCACTACACAAGATCCTTACTGGTCTACCACCCACACAGGAGGTTGGAATAAGAAACATCTTCAGGTCTGTATTCTTAAAGGTCTAAGAAGGATGAGAACTAAGTTCTTCAATTATTTTAAGTTGTCAGGTATTCATCAGGGAAAAGATGAAAAACCATCTGCCTTCTTAGATCATTTATAAGAGGCACTCATGAAACATACATCACTGTTCCTTGATTCAGAAGAACAGATTATTCTTTTTATGAGTATAACATCCATTTAATTATTTCTTTCCCAAGACAATTTCTTTAGTCCATTAATATATGCACTGCCAAAGCTGGCACCCTTTAGTCCATTAAGGCCTGGCTCCTTACTTGGGCTTTTGTGGGGGTCACAGGGCAGTACCAGTAGATCTAAATTGGAGTAGAGGTTTTCAGACCTTCCTGGCTTCACAACTTGGATTCCTGACCACTTACTGTGAATGGCACAACTCCCACACTAATGCAGCAAGTGCTTTCCCATGATTTTTCATGTTTTGAGTTTCCCATATTCACAGTCCTGCAGTATGTAGATAATATACTGCATATACTCCCTTGGGAGAGCTCTCTAGGGAGACCACTTATTGTCTACTGAATTTTCTTGCAGACAGAGGTTAGACGTTTTCTAGGTCTAAGGTACAATCTTGCTGCCTTGAGGTAAAATATTTGGGCCTCATCATATCTGAGAGAACATGAAGACTGGAAGAAGAGAGGATTAAACCAATACTCTCCTTCTTGCAATCTAAGACTTTAAACAGATAAGGAGATTCCTAAAAACACGGACTTTTGTTGCCTTTGGATAACAGGATATGATGAGATTGCATAACTCCTCTACCACCTTATAAAGAAGCCCAAAAGATAGATAGTCATATTTTAACCTGGAAACTTAATTCCCAGGTTGCATTCCAAAAGCTTAAATAAGCACTTACAGATGTCACAGCCAACTGACAGGATATAATTTCAATCTATATGCTAATAAAACATGGAATATGACTCTGTAAAGTGCTTAGGCAAGATAGAGGGACCTATTCAACAGCGATTAGGTATCTTAGTCATAAATTAGACATAGAAAAAGGGTCACATGTGTGCCTTAGAGTTGTAACTGACATAGCTCTCCTGGTACCAGAGGCATCCATGCTGACTTTAAGGAAAGAGCTCACAATGGTGCATGACATCCTTCTTCCCAATGGAGCCTATGCCTAACAGACAACTGATTTCTTAAATATCAATCTACACTTCTAAAAGGACCAGCCATTCAAATAAAGACATCTTCCTCCTTAAATCCTTCCACCTTTTTATCAGAAAAAGAAAAATTGAACATGTACTATACACATGTACATTTCCATACATACTTGGTCAGAAAAGACTTTCTAAAAACATCTTTAACTGACTCTGATTTGACCCTTTTCTCCGATGCCAGTTCCTTTACAAAAGATGAGACAAAAATGGCAAGGTGTGCAATAGCAACTCTGCATCAGACACTTTTAAAGTTCCTCACTTACCCATGAGACTAGTGCCCAGCTAACAAAACTCTTAACTCTAACAAAGGCTTTACAACTCAATAACAGACAGAAAGTCAATATTTATACAGATTCAAAGTATGCTTTCCTATTGTTGTATGCTCATACATCTATATGAAAAAATTATGCAACAACCAATACATCTCCCATAAAATATTATAAAGAGATAGATAACTCACATCATCCATCTATATGCCCTTTAAGATGACAGTAATTTACTATACAGGACACCAAAAGAAAGTTGGCAAAGTATCTCAAGATAATCAACTGGTTGGTGCAGCAGCCAGAAATTCTTCTAGGCCCCCTCTTCAGGCCCCTTAATCTGGGCAGGGTGCCTTGATCATACTTGACCCAATTATTCTCAGTCAAAATTCAAATAGGCTGCCTTCAATAGGTGTCATTTCCTCTCATCAGGGTGGCTCCAATAGATATCATAAATTGTTTCTTCCTGGTGCTAATCAATGAAAAATTAAGTCTACATTAAACCTTTCACTTGGAGAGAGACAAGACCCACCAGATGGGCTCAAAGTATTCATAAAAAAGAGACTCAGACAATACAACTGATAGCTAAAATACATAAGATCTGCCAAAAGAAAAATCCTCTTAATCAGACTATAGGCCTGGTATACAGAGACATGGCAAATACTCTAGAATACTCAGTCTTTCAAAATACTCAGTCTTACACATAGGAAAAACAATAAGAGGCTGCACTACCTGTTGGTTAGGAAAGATACTTTCACTAAATGGGCATGATGGTTGGTTGATTGTGTCCATTTGAGTAAACTAAACCAACTCAGCAATTCCACAACTGTAGGATTTTGAAGACCCATCCCAAGTTAACTTGTTGCCTTGATGACATAAAGGGAAAATGAATAAGGAAAGATCTGCTTCTGTTTCAAGGATATCCAGTCTTCACCTTCACCTTGGGTATCATCTCCTGGCTTTTAGCACAGACCTTTTGGGCCCAAATCCTTCAGCCTTCCATAACAGACTCTTTAGCCTTCCATTTCAGACCCATCAACCTCCTGATATGGACTCCTATAGAACACTGTATTGAGTTTATGGTGAATTAACTAATAATGGTCAACCGTAACATCCAGCTGAACTGAATGAGGATGGTGCTGGGTGTAGAGGGCTCACCTGCGGATTGTTGCCAACAGCATAAAAAGAGAACTGGATGGGAAGATGGTGTGCTGTTGATTCTCTTGGAGGAGATGTTGTGATAGCTTTCCTGATATAAACTCAGCTGTTATCATTAGAGAGGCTTGGGGCCATGCTGTTGCTGAAGATGGCTACAGTTATTTTCACAGGAGCTTTGGTCCTTATTGTGAGTGTTGTTTCCTGGCTCCAGTGCAGATTCGTCATCTGCTGGCACAGATCCTTATCCTGCTGGTGCAGATTTTCTAGCTTCCATCACTGACCTTTGGGCCTTTCTAGGACAGATCCTTGATACAGACTTACATGAGATATTGTCATGGGCTCTAGACTTCCAGCCAGATTCATGAGTTTAAGCCCTCATCTGGACTCTTTGGTTCTCTAGGGTGTGGACCGATCTCTTGTACATTTTGCACTGACTATTTTGGTGAATATTATAAAAGAACACTATAAATTGTGTGTCCTGTACTAAATCCTTTCCCTTGTAAGCCCTGACTACAACAGAGCTCCAGAATTTCAGCTGAATCTTTCAGACTCCAGTGTGCAGACAGACTCTCTGCATCTTTCCTCATCTGACTTTGTGGGTGACCATTGTAAGCCAATCTTGTGAATCCTTATATGTTAGTATATCTTATCGTATGTCTATTTTTGTAGTAAAATGACAGAGACAATGGTCAGGGCCTTTCCCTGTAGAACAGATAAAGCACAAAAGGAGATAAAAATTTTGGTTTCAAAAATCATCCCAGATATAGACTTCCTAGGAGTTTACAAAGTGATAATTGACCGTCTTTTAAAACAATAATCACTGGCCCTGAAGCAGGGCCAGCAGATTGTTGTAGCTGCTGGTTTCAAACAGGAGCCTAAAGAGAACTCTTTTTGTGGTCTGTTGGCCATGTCAGAACTTTGGAAATGTAATGTTCAATTCATTAGAAAGAAATAGCAGGTGAGTATGGCAGACTTTAGGGGCCTGCAGGGGAGAAACCCTGGTGCCTCGGGACCTGCACCATGTGGTTGACTCGGGATGCCGGAAGAACAAGGAGCTTCTTCCCTCTCTAGGGGGGTGGCTATAAGTGTGGCAGACTTTCAGCTGCCTGAAGGAGAGAGACCCTGGCATGTCAGGACCTGCACCATGCAGTTGACTAGGGGTGCCAGGAGAACAAGGAACTCCTCCCCTCTCTGGGGGGCAGCTGTGAGCCTGCTGGCATGCGGGCTGAGAATCAGACATCTCATGTCATCCTGTCCCCTGTTGTGTCCCCCAACCTTAGCAAGTGGGAACCAGTTAACTACACATCTTGTGAAAATATTGGCTATGTTATTTAGTATGAGCTCCCCATATGTAAAGATATGGATAACCATTTGGAAGAAAACAAGAAGACAATATGACAGATAGTGAAGATCTCTGGTCTTCTAGCTTTGAAATTTATGCTTTCTTATGTTCTGTTCTGTTTTGTTGTGTTTAATTTTACCCCCTTTAAAATAATATATATATATATGGAAAAGAAAGTGCTTAAAGGATATAACTGCATGTATGTTTAAGTGTGTAAGATAGATGACCATATTACTGCTTTTGTTAGATTGATGAGCAGAACTGTTAACAGTCTCACTGTTTGGATGTCTACTTGTATACTGTAATTTTGGAACTTGAACAACTATTTCCAATGATGACAGTATGTAACTTATCAAGTGGCAATTTCTTAGTGTTTTTGTTTTGTTGTTATTCTTGTTGTTCTTTAATTTTTTGCCTTTAAAATTCTGTATTGTTGCTACCCTTTTTCTGTTTTGCTTGGTTGTTTCCTTTTTTGTTTTTTCTTTTTAAATAAAATTTTAAAAAATTAAATAAAAAAATAAAACAACAATCACACCAAATATCTATAAGGTGCTGGACACTCTCTATTACCTTCATTGTACATGAAGGCCATAATCATTGAAAAAAATAGAAAAAATAAATTAGATCCTAAAGAGATATCTTTGCAAAATGGATCAGTAAAGCCACCTACAGTGGCCTTGCTTACTGCATTTAGCTCTGTGGGAGAGCTCTGTGGGAGACTTGTGACTGACCTTCATTTGATAATAGTAGCCATTGTATCAGTTTAATTTCTGTTTCTGCACAGGTCAGTTTCTGTTTCTGAGTTAAGTGTCTGTTTCTTCATATCTTGTCTATTTCCCCAAAGTCATGCGCTTCCCTGTATTAGGTTAAGACTACCCACCATTGCCTAGTTACTTGCTGATGTCAAGAGGCTTAACTTCCTCATTCTCCATACCCTATATATACCCAACATTTCCTGCCAATAAATGAGACTTGATCAAAATCCTGTCTTGTCTCCATTTCTTGTGTCTCTTGTCACTATCTCATCCCCACTTCCCCTCTAAGGTCTTCATTGACTTACTTGCGGGTCAGGACAAGTGGCGCCCAACGTGGGGCCCAAAAATGGGGAATTCAATGAGAGGCACTGTTTTTGAGGCCAGCACCAAAAAAAAAAAAAAAAAAAAAAAAAAAAAAAAAAAAAAAAAAAATAGGATAAGTCAATGCAAGAGCCTGCTGCATTTTCTACACCTTGGTAAGTAAACAGTGATCGTGAGACAAAAAATGAGTCAGCATAAAATGTTTATTAAAGGCTTAAAAAAAGCTTTAAAGGCACAAGGAGTAAAGGTTAAAATAAAACAATTGGGTCAGTATTTTGACTTCATTAAACACGTCTGTCCGTGGTTCCCCACTAAAGGGACTATCGACACAAAATGGTAAAAAAGGGTCAGCGATGCCCTCAAAGATTTTTATGACACTTTTAGACCCAAAAAGATCCCTGTAACTGCTTTTACTTATTAAAATTTGATAGATAAAATTCTTTCACGGAGACACAACGACCCAGTAGTTGCTAATGTGGTTCAAAGGAAAAAAAATATATTACAAAAAAAATTAAAAACAAAAAAAAAATTCAAAAGACAGAGATAAGAGAAAAACTAAAATAACTGGCAGGGACAAAGATCTTATATCCTTTGATAGTAATAGTAAAAAAGAAAAACAAAAAAAAAAGCCAGACAACACAGACAAAATCACAGACATCACAGACTGATATATCCACAAAGCAACAACCCAGGTTTTTAGAGAGAGCCAAACCCAAAAATAAGATATATCCTGACTTACAAAAATTCCTAGGGACCAATATAGATGATAAAAATATTAATTGTGATGACTTAATAGGAGACACTGCCAGATATCATAATCCTGAGTTAGCTGAAGATTGCTGGTTATGCATGGCCCTGGGCACTCCAATGCCCCTTGCCATCTCTTCAAACTTTACCTCATCTGATCTTACACAAAAAGATTTGTTAAACTATAGTATCAGCCTCCCCTTTAAAGTCCAACCTATAAGCTTCAACAATCCTCACTGTATACAAAAAAGATTCCATAATGATAGCTCGATCTAGATGTTGGTTTTGTCACCGTTACTAATTACAGTCAGATATCTAATTATAGTTCTCCTCTCTGTCCCCCTAGGGACAAGTGTTTATCTGTTAAAAAAAATATGGCCTTCTTGCCTAATAACTGGTCAGGGCTATGTGTCCTGGCTACCCTACTACCCAACATAGATATTATAGAGAGAGACAAACCTGTTCCCATCCCCAGACCTGATTATGCTGTGAGCCATACTAAAAGAGTGGTTCAATTCATCCCCGTCTTAATAGGGTTAGACATTTCACGAGCTCTAACAACAGGGTCTACAAAACTGACAGTTGCTTTACAATCCCATGTCAAACTTTCAAATCAATTAATAAATGATGTTCAGGCCTTATCCAATACTATTCAAGATATCCAAGATCAGTTAGATTCTCTAGCAAAAATAGTCCTCCAAAACAAAAAAAGATTAGACCGTCTCACAACAAAACAGAAGAAAATCTGTTTGGCTCTACAAACGCTGCTGCTTCTATACAAACGAGTCCAGCATTGTCCAGGATAAAATAAAAAGACTACAAAAAGATATGATCAAAAAAATTTATAAAGCCCTCTCTAGATCACCTAAAATGAGATCTTGTCCTATCTCCTCCTCCTGCCTGGGCCTTTGCTTGGTCTACTGATCTTGCTTTCACTAAGACCTTTTCTCTTTAACAAGTTGATGGCTTTTATTAAACAACAGGTAGACACTATAACAATGCAACCCATACAGGTCTATTATCACAGGCTTGAGATGGCTAATAAAAAAATTACATAGAGCCCACAAGATTGCACTATGATGATGCTTTATAAAGGCAAAGAATTTTCTCACCTTGGTTTGCTACACTAAATAGCCAAAAATGGGCAACTAAAACTTACATATAGCACAGACCACTGCCTAAGACAAAAACTGATCCTCACACTGCTCTACATTCCAATAACAGATAAGGTTAGGCTGGCCTCATATTTAAGCTATCTGACCCAAGACAAGCACAGTCTCCTCAAGGATACTCAGCTTTTAATTATATAAAGAAAAGCGGGACCTGTGAGAGACCTCTATGGGAGACTTGTGACTGACCTTCTTTTGATAATGTAGCCATTGTATCAGTTTAGTTTCTGTTTCTGCACAGTTCAGTTTGTGTTTCTGAGTTAAGTTTCTGTTTCTTCATATCTTGTCTATTTCCAGAAAGTCACACGCTTCCCTGTATTAGGTTAAGACTACCCACTGTTGCCTAGTTACTTGCTGATGTCAAGGCTTAACTTCCTCATTCTCCATACCCTACATATACCCAACATTTCCTGCCAATAAACGAGACTTGATCAAAATCCTGTCTTGTCTCCATTTCTTGTGTCTCTTGTCCCTATCTCATCCCCACTCTCCCTCTAGGGTCTTCATTGACTTACCAACGGGTAGGGACAAGCTCTTATCAAAATAAAAAATACACCTTGAATTCTAAGTCTTAGTCCATTTATAAACTTTATAGATACTTTATAGATACTTTATAAATGTCACCTCACTGGCTAAATTCTGACAGCCTTTTTTTTTCTTTTTTTTAATTTTAAAGAGGATAAAACTAAACACAACAAAACAGAACAAAATTGAACACAAGAAAGCAATGTAAGAGACATGAATTTCAAAGTAAGACAATCAGAGATCTTTACTATCTATCATACTGACGCTTGTTTTCTTCCAAATAGTTGTCCATATCTTCACATACAGAGAATTCACACAAAACAACATAGTATGGAACTGATCTGAACAGGATGAGGAAGGTATTTTAGGTCTTCAAGACCAGATAATAAGGAAGCCAAGAATGGCTGTCATGGTGTCTCTCATTCTCTTGAAAACAGCTGTCCATACCTGTACCATGTATGTTGGTACATCCATACCATGAATGTTGAACTTAAAAAAAAACAGGCTAAAATCACTCTGAACAAGGAATGATAGTATTGTCAG
The DNA here is from genome assembly GCA_004027295.1 of Dolichotis patagonum. Classification (NCBI taxonomy): domain Eukaryota; kingdom Metazoa; phylum Chordata; class Mammalia; order Rodentia; family Caviidae; genus Dolichotis; species Dolichotis patagonum. Next base: position 24,485 of record PVJX010011743.1, on the reverse strand, counting down.
GTTTCACATCATGACACTATGGAATCAGCACTGGGCACTGTAGTGTCTCTTTTCTTCAAAGTAGTTGTTCATTTCATCATGCATATATAATTGGTTCTCATAAATTGTTTTTAAGTTCTACATATGCATGAGTCTCTACATGTATATCTATCCTTTCTGTATTAAAAGGAAAAACAAAACAAAGCAATACAGGAGAAAACAAATTCTTAGAAAAACTTCTAATGAAAAAGTCATATAAAACTGCAATACAAGGTGATCTATATTGGTTACTATGATGTCTCAGCAGTATATAACAATATTAATAAAAACAAAATGTTGGCACATTATAAGACTTCAAAAGCCAGGTAACAATCAAACCAGAGTGAGTATCCTAGTGAATCTTGTCATCTTCAGTATAGTTGCCTATACTCTTAGACTTGATACTGTCAATCATAACAGATTTGAATAAAATCAGTCAATACAAAACAGAAATCTAACAAAGCAGATTCAAATAAGATCAATCATAATAAGACAGTATAAGTTATACAGGGCTTCAGGTTAAGTTAATAGAAAATTAAGGATGGTTACCATAATATATCCTGCTGATCCAGCCTGTGGATCAATCTGTGGGTCTAACCTGGAGGGGGAACGGGGATGGGATGAAAACAGGACAAGAGGAAAGAGAGACGGAGACAAGTTGAGCAATTCCAATCAAGTCTCGTTTATTGAGGAAGTGAACATGGCTTATATAGAAGGTAGAAATGAGGGAGTCAGATCATGTAACATAGTCGGGTAACTAGGCAACTATGGGTGGTACTAACCCTTTTGGCAGGAGTATCTAAGCAACAGTTGGGCGGGCTCAACTTTCTGGCGGGAGTGACTATGGGTGCTGGTGGGAGGAAGTATGTCATCAGGCAGAGACGTTGTGAAGAGACCGGATAGGTCGCAGTCATGTCCGGCCAGGCAGAGAGGATCATGGGCAATGTAGGCAGACGCACCAAATGCCCACAGGAAGGTGGGATGGGGCGGCAGCAGTGAGGCTATCATGCTGCTCCCTACATCCTGCTATTTCAGAGATAGTTGTACATGCCTTCAAATCTAGTGTAAGTAGACAACTGGAACAGAATAGAATCCATCTAAACAGAGCGATGAGAATAGTGTAGATTTTAAAACTTGTTACCCTATTAACAATATCCTCTGCCTTCCTTTTTTAGACAATTCCTCCCCTTTCACTCACACAGGTTGCATTGCCCACTTTGGGTTCTACTAACTCCCTCAGTTTTTAGAGTGGGGGGAGCAACCTGCTATTTATCCTAACTGGTTCTGAACCTTCTGACTCCTGGGCTTGATATTGAGTTGTATTCCTTTACCTATAAAAGCCTCAAGGTTTTCCTTCATTATAGCTGAGTAGTTCTCTACTGTACAAAAGTATCATGTCTTTGCAACCTATCTGCAGGTGCTGGTCGAGTTGCCCCTATTCCTCTCTGGTTCCCTGTGACATAGAGCATTGCTTTCTCATATTTGACTTTCTGTACATAAACCCTCTTTCAGGTTAATTACATGTCCAATACAGTGCATGTCAGTGGACCCTAACTCCTGATCTACTCTGCCTGTGTTTCTTTTTGTTAGTATATCAAGGCCATCAATGTTAGAGATTACAGTCAACCTTCTCTGCCTCATTTCTGCTATTCTATTTTTCTGCCATTGGTTGTGTATTTTTCTCTTTCATTTCACTGTCTGCCCCATTCATTGAGACCTCTCTGCTACTGTTCCTGAAATCCTCATATTGTTTTTCTCTCTCTCTAGAATGTCCTTCAGTATTTTTTGTAGGGTTGGGGTGGTAGTCACAAATTCTCCCAGTGCCTCATTGTCATGGAAGCTTCTTGTTTCTCCATTAAGTTCTAGAGACAGTTTTGCAGGATACATCAATCTGAACTAGAGGTTATTTTCTTTCAGGGCTTGAATTACTTCACTTCAAGCTCTTCTTGAGTTGATGGTCTGTGTCAAGAAGTCTGCCATCATTTTGATGGGTTTTCCTTTATAGGCAATCTGTTTATTTTCTCTGATGTCTTTTAATGTTCTGTTCTTATATTGAATTTCTGGGATCTTGACTATTATGTGTCTGGATGTAGTTCTGTTTTGGTTGTAGGTGGCTGGAGTTCTGTATGCATCATACATCTGCATATCATTCCCTTTTGCTATGCTTGGGAAGTTTTCCTTAATAATTTCTGTGACTAACCTTTACATTTCCTTTGTTTTGTCTCCTGCTTCTTCATTCACATGTTTTATTTTTAGGTTAAAGATCCTCTTGTCATCTTTTAGCCTTTGTATTGTTACTGTTGTTTCCTTGTTATTTTTAAGAGATCTTTCCTTTCATGATCACACATTACAAACCTGTCTTCAAGTTTTGATAGTCTATTCTTAGTTTCTTTCAAGCAGTTTTGCCAGCTTTCAGTGGAGTTTTTAGTTTTCTGGTAATCACTTTGAATCTGCTTCATGTAATCTAGGTTTTCTTTATATTCTTCATTGAACATTTCTCTCCTTCTTTTGTGTTCCTCCATGCTTCTGTCTGTGTCTTCTTGAGAGGTGCTTAGCATTTCTTTTATTAATCTACTCATATCTTGCTTAACTTTAATTATTTCAGTTTTGAGCTCATCTACAGGGTCCCGAAGATATCTCTTGATGTCTGCTGACACCGTGTTTGATGGTGCATGTTTGCTGCCCTCAATCTCTTCTGTATTTACCTCTGCTGGATCAATATTCTCAGGGTTGGGGACTGAGGGCCTTTTCTTATTTCTTTTTCTTGTCATGTTTTGGTTCCTTCCATACAAGTGTATAGTGTAGTTTGCAGCCCCTTTTCTTGTTGGTTATGTTTCTTCTGGAGCATGCAGGCTAGGAGTTTCTGCCTTCACCAGTCTGCTGTCAGTCACTGAGGTGCAGGCAGGGGCAGTGTATTCTGGCCCCTCCCCTCCGGGCCAGCCAACCTTCATGGGCCTTCACTGCGTCAGGGTGTTCTGTGCCTAGGGAATGGGGTTGGGATGACTTATTGGGGCCTAGCCAGGGTTGTGACCCAGGATAAACAGATCCCACCAATCTGCTCCCTGACCTCCAACTTCAGCGCAGCTGCAGCACAAGTCCATGGCACCTCTGGGTGAGTTGCACATGGTGGGGCTCAGCTTCATGCAAGGGGCCCTCAAACCAGTCACATAGGTGCAGGTTTGGGCACTCAGGCCAATCTCAGGTTCAAATTCAGGTGGCTTGGCGAGAGCACCATGATCACCCATCTTAGCTTCCCTAATGGCAGCCCCATGACTTCCTATTTGAGCAGCTCCTTTCCCTTCAGTTTCTTCCTGGGTTGAGAGAATCCATCTCCCTCTGTCCAGACCACTCCAGGATGTTCTATTCTGGCGTCTGAGCTGTCTCTCTAAGACAGTCTCCGTATCCTGCTGCCTACCGGTCCACCATCTTTTCCTTCCCCCCTGACAACATTTTCAACAGCAAAGGAAAGTTCAGCCTAAAGAAAAAAAGTCCCATATTCCACCCTAGAGAATTAATACTAATAAAATCTCTTCCCTCATAATCTCCTTCCCTAGGACCAACTTGAAAAGAACCATTCAGTGTTATCTTGACACTTCCATCAGCTGTCAAGGTAGCAGACTTGCACTCAGACACACCACAGCTGACTCAAGCCCTGAGAATCAGAGACTGTCACTGAGGGGGAGCAACCATCCCAATATTCCTGTAAACACATAAAAGCCTTAAAGTTCTTGCTCAAAAAGAAAATACAGCCTTCAGATAAGCAATCTAAAATGTTACTCTTAGCCCTTTTACTTATTACTTTACACTTAAAGGAGAATGCAATTCTTTTCTAGTGTGGGTGACAAAATAAGCAGAATCATTACAATAAAAATGTTGCTAGACCTGTGGCCTGAACCCACCATAAAGCAGCTTAATAATAATGCCCTCTTATGCTGAGAACACAAGAAAATCATTCCTATTCTCAGTGGCCCTAACTCTACTAAATACTTGAGATAGCCACTCCCTGAGCAATGTATGCACACTATAATTTTAAAGGGCAAAGATTGGTGTTGAACACACAGGTTTAATTACCTTAAAATTAAATGAAAATCCCCCAATGGTATTGGGGGATTATTGGTCCTATGGAATCAATTTGTGGATCTGGGTGCCTCACTGATAGATAGAGATACATGCTGAGGTTTGCATGGCTATAAGAAAAGAGAGTCAAAAATATTGATAAACTCACACACTCACCCCTTTTATAACATTGATGATTGAGGTGTATGTTTCACTGATATGATCACTGGGGTTCTATCTCTGCCCTTTCCCTAAGATTAGAAGAGTTCATACAACACATCAAGGCCTTAAATAACTGTACTCAACAGACCTTAAACAACAACTTGGCCGGTCTCTCTTGCTGCTGAATAAAAAACAGTAAGACAAGCTGTCCTCCAAAATCAATGGAGTCAGATATCCTAGCAGTAACACAGAGGGATACATGCACAATTATAAAAGCTAAATACTGTGTATACATTTCTGATTCTTCTGCTAATATCTTGATGGCTGTTTAAGATATTAAGCAACAGGTTATTGCCATGTCAGATTCCAAAATTCCCTAGATTTTACCATCTTTCTGAGAGGTTATTACTGGTTTTTCCTAATAAACATTTCTTGCTTCTATTCATAATAGTCTTTTTAATCTTATTATTTGGCCAATGCATATTTAATTATTTCTTTGGCTTTGCCTCTTCCAAATGTAAAGCTAGATGCCTACCCAAGACAAAACACCTGGCATCAATCAAGAGCTTTTAGGTAGATGCTCTAAAAAGTATCTCTAACTGTTGATAACAAATACAGACTCCTTCAGCCAGAAGTAGCCAGAATGGTCATTGCAACTTACCACTTATGTCTACTAGGGATATTCTTTTAAAGGGAGGCATATTATACAAAGATAAATTAGACAAAAATATTATAGACAATCTGACAATACTAGGCCTTCCAGAGAATCAGTGCAGAAAATAAGAACACTGTACAACTATAGGAAGAGGTACATCTGTCAAAGGCCAGGTCTCAAAATAAAGGCAAAATAATTAGGCCTACATGCCATCCCAAGGAATAAACAATAAATTAAAAATTATACTATAATTAATATCACCTGATCCATAAAAGTCTAGATAGTCATGCAAGTGGGTGATCAGGAACTCATGATACATTCCTTCTTTAAAAGGTTCTTATTTTTTCCATATGTACTTGCTTCATAACCTACCTCCACATTAGATTAATATTATCTAAACATCTGTATTTATAATCTGATTTATTGACCAGCATTTTAATTTACATTGTACTCATCTCATCATTTTATACTCACCTTCCAATTTTGCTCTATAAAACTTTCTCTGTGAAGTAGGGTCAATGACAACCCATTTTCTGGTCCCCCTCCTGTCTCTCAAGAGCTTTCTCTTTCAATAAACTCTTCCTACTCTTACCCTCCATTGTTCTCAAATTCATTTTTTGATTTTGTGATACACAAATGATGCATTTAGAAGGTTGGGAGTTATATTATTTCCACTGTATCATGCTGACTACTTGTTCAGTGGGCTGACATCTAAATGTCTTTCCAACCCTGTCTTCACACAGTACAAAATTAAGTAAATAAGAAACAAGTTAAACAGTTTAGATAATTAAACAAAATGGAACTGGAAACAGAATTGAGTAGAAGCATCTCAAAGTATTGTGTCTCTAAGATTCTTAGGAAGGAAAATTGGTGTTTAGGTGGCTTTTCTCATCAAAAAGAAATGTTATCAACTTTTAATCATTCCAAAAATCTCAATTCAAACATGAAATGCAAACAATGCAACACTTCTCTGTATTTTCATAGCCATAAAAGATTGCTAGGGAAAACATATTAGAAATATGAAGTTGAAATTCCTAATAACTACAAACAGCATTTAGTGCTTAAAGTGTTAGGGCATCACTAGAAACTAGGACAAAAAGGGTTTCTCTTTAAAATAAGGAGAGTAAGTTATAAACTGCAGGGATTTATTCACTTCTTATCTGCATAAGAATACGAGGAAGCTTCTTTTCATTTGCATAAAGAATGACACCTCTAAGGTCAAGCACTCCCCAGGTGCTCAGAACTAGAGAAAAAGAAAAGAAAGGATGGTTCCTTTGAGGGCACAGGAAGTCATTCATAAATGAGGTACTCCTCCAACGTGGAATGGCAGGTGAAAGTAATAAATAGTCGTGCCCTCCTCTGTACAAGGAGGGCTTTGAACTAGATTATTTCTGATTTTCAGCTCTGCTATACTGGTTCTCCTTGCAGGCATTAGGAGCTGAATTACTCAGTGCACTTCAGATCTCCAATGCTGCATGAGATGGAAGTCAGGAGGCATCCTGTTTAAGTATAATGCCAAAAGTCTTCATGAGCAGGAGGCAAGTGAACTGAGTATTGAGTAGGTCAATAGCATTTGACTACACAGAGAGGAAGTAGCTAGGAATGTGTGAAAAGACAAGGAGAGGAATTAGTGCTAAGGAACTTATTAGGGAAAGTTAAAACTTAAGCAGCAGGTCCAAGGGACCTACCATGGAAAGAGCCTTGGAGGCACCTGGAAAGGAAGGCGGGTCTGTCTGGGGAAGAGCTGCTGATGCCAGCAGCATTCTGGTGATACTGAGCCATCATCTTTGTTGGCCTTTGCTATCACAGAAAGCACAAGTCACATAATTTATTTGCCTCGAGTTATACTAGGCATTCAGGAATTAAAGGTTGACTTGCAAAAAGCAATATAATTATGACTTCTGTACAGATATAAAGATTAACACGTATTATGATTACATAGGAGGAAAATGTTAATGGCATCTGCGGTGCCATGGGAACCTTGTAGAGGTTCCAGGCTTTTGTGCTGAACAAAGAATTGGACAAGAAATGTGTGAAACACAGCAAGATTTTTCATTATTAAAGACAGTAAAGATAGGAAAAGAAGTATGCTACATGGAGAACAGAGCAGGCCACTTGAAGAGCTTATGATGACCATGAGGTTAATGGCCATCATCTGTTGTGTCCTATATTCTGACACTGGATTTAGCCCATCCTATCAAAAACTTGCTTGATTTGGTGATAGATAAAATGAAAATAGATTCTGTACTCATTCCCAAGTGCAAGGCTTGGATACATGTATCCCTGGTATCCCGGAATGTCAAGTCAGTCTCACTTAGCCAGCCACACCCTCATCTCCTACCTCAGAACTGGTAAACTACTGCAGTCAGTGTAATAGCACAGGGTTAGAAAAGGGATTGATTCCTTCTGTGCCCACTATAAGAAATCAGGAACAACACCTCTGCAACAAAACACAGGTTAACAAGAGAAAAGCATAGCAATTCTATTTGATTATAGTTTTATATGTCATTAAAACCATTAAATTTAAGAACCAATATTCCAAGGTGAACTATCCATTTTTATGCTGAAGTATGGGCATTTTGAAATACGATTGGATAAAACGGATCTAGTGCTAACAGACGGATGTGAAATCCCCAGCAAAGACTCTTCAGATTCCTTTTGTCCTATCTGTGGGCATTTCTTCCTTCCAAATGGGGGAAGGTAACAGAGAGAATTACTTTATGGCCAACTCTAACATCGAAAATGAGAGAAAACTATAGTAATAGCTAGATTCATGACAGGCTTTGAGGAAAAAGAAGTTCTAGTTTCTATTATTAGTTTTGAGGAAGAAGAAACCAAATCTCTGTGCCATGTTTAAAGGGAGAATGGTGGGTGAGAGTTGGGACCAGAAGCTTTGCTTCTCAGATTTTTGGGATACCAAGTTCTGAATCCCAACAAAAGATACATTTCAGATATGGTCTATTAAATTGAATGTATAAACAGAGGCAAACTGACTTCTTCCACAGTGAGGGAAGGGAATTCACAGAATGTATATGTCCACAGACAAAACTTATTTGTAATATTATCACTTACTATTCACAGAATTATAAGCGAGCACAAGCAATATGAAGAACTAGAATCAAGTAGTTTACAAAGACGCAATCTAAACAATGAATTTTCCTTTGAGGAATACTTCTCTTCCTTCTGCAGCTTTGCTTATTTTAAATGTAAGGTCTATTTACAATGCTGGAATTCCCTCTCAAATCTTTACTTCTAGTCTCCATTTATACACTTAGGTCTCTAATGAGTAATTTATAATGTCAAAATCAGAATGGCTAACAGTTTGCAATTAGTCACTAGTAGGTCTATTTTTGAGTATAAAGAAATGTCAAAGGTTTTCTGCAAACTGCATTAAAAGTAAAACAGAGTAAAGAGAAATGTAGTGGATGATAGATACCATCACAAGTGAAAGAACGGGAGACACAGAATGAAGCGAGGGAAGCTATGATGAAGTTGTGAGGAAGTGATGTTTAATCTGGCACCGGAAGTCTCAGCACCAAGTTAGGAAATCAGGAAGGCAAGTGGGCTCTAAGCTCAGGAACCAATGTTTCCATGGTTCCCAAATAAATGAGCATATGGATGAGTGAGGGAACTTTACAGTGTTACTGGCTGAGGAATGGGGAACAAAAGGAAAATAAAAAAAGAAATGAGCCCCATTTTTTAAGAAACAAACCTTACTTATAAGAGAGTATTTTCTATTATCTTATTCTCTCTAGTACACAGAGCCCTCAACTCCCATTTCTCTCTCTCTCTCTCTCTGTATGTATGTATATATAGATATAGATATATAGATAGATATAGATATATCTAACACTAACCCTACAGATATATCTAGATATATATTATTTTCCACATACGTTCAGACTCAGACTATTTTCCACATACATTCAGATTCAGACTTCCAAACATTTGAGTTGGGAACACTCAAAGATATGAATAAACCTCGCAATATGAACATTCACAGATGTGAGCAAATGACAGAAGTAGTTCACATGTCTCCAAAACAATGTCACAATTGTCTTGCTGAGTGCTTATTATACAGTGACATAGCATACCAGACTGTTCAGTCAGACCCCAGGATGTCTGAAAATCAGAAGAAAGGCAGTATATCTATATCTCGCTATATATAGATATAGACAGATATGCTATATGTATATATATGTTCTATATATACACACATATTAATGCTACATTTATTATGATCTTTGATAATATATATAATAAAAGTAACATTATTATATATACATATAGAGATCATATAAATCATAATAAAAGTAACAATTAATAGGTTGGCAGTAGTAATCCTAGATTATTATTCCAAGGTACAATAAATCTCAGACTTATGAATGTGTTCCATTTATCAATCAGATTCATTCATAAGTGCAACAAAGTGGGTCTTACACTCTTCTACACAAATATACAATGAAAGTATGTTTAAAAAGGCACACACAAAAATATTGCAAATAAACTATTTTGACTTTCACGGTTACCTTACAGTGTCGGCACCGTACAGGATGACAACTGTAAACACTGCTGTTTGCACTTCCCAGCAGTGTGCTCCCCATGGCCACTGCTTTTCTTCTGACTTTCAGAGAGCCTGAGGTCTGACTGAACACTGTCCCACATTACACTATAGCACCGAATAATGAGCATTGAGCAATACAACTGTGACAATGTCTCAGACTACTGTCATTTGCTCACATCTATGAATGTTCACATTGCGAGGTTCATTCATATCTTTGAGTGTTCCCAACTCAAATGTTTGGAAGTCTAAGACTGAATGTATGTGTAAAATAATAGTAGTGCTCAAAAATAGCACTGTTGCTGAAATCCTGACCTCATCAGCCGCAGCTTTGACAAGCTAAATGGGCTCACTCTTTCTCTCCCTTCTCAAGAGGAAAAGTTTTAAAAGAGAGGCATGAACCACTGCCATTGAGCATCCAAAAACCCAAAATAAGCGAACAATCAATAATTTCATCTTAATAGAATTTAGCTCATTCTCTGTTAATAAAATGAAATCATTAACTATTTTCCTGGTAAAGAAGACAAAACTTGTGTTTTGATTTATGTTGCTCAGATATATTTTACTTATGAAGTCATAAATATTACATTATTTTTATAAAGGAAAGTTGAAACCCCAAGAAAAGATAATTTGCCCAAAGTCATATATCAAGATAGTAGGCACTGACTAGATTTGAAAATCTCTCTACTTGCGAGGGATGCACTGTCTTGAAATTGTATCTGTCTGTCTACTTGTCTGGCTGCATTTTCATAGTTTTTATGTTCATGTGCCTGATTTTAAGTCAAGAAATGTTGTGAAGTATTTCCTAAATGTTGGAACTATCAAACAGAGGGACTGACACGTTTGAACACACACACTGGTAAATAATGTTTCATGCTCTGTTACATACTTTATGACGTGATGTTTGTTCTTAATTTATCTTGTCCAGAGCAAAAACATCATCATAAAAAGAATATCAATAAATAAGTAGTAATAAAAGTAACAGTGAATAGTAATAAAAGTACCAATGAGTAATAAATACCAGTGAGTACCTCGTGTTTCAAAAAAAGTTATTTCAAAGAGCTGGAGCTGTAGCTAATCTAAAAATCCCTGGATTCAGTCCCTAGTACTGGGGGTCAGGGTGGAACTTGGGATGGGAATTAGTGGTTAGTTGAGGGGAGCAGGATTGGAAGTCACTGCCTTAAGCAGTGGTGAAGGGAGAAGCCAGAATCAATTCTCAGAATAATAAATCCAAGGAGGTAATTCTTTTGTGGGGAGGACCAGATGGGATAGAAATACACAGCAATAAAGAGAAGGGTCAAGGATGCTGTTTGCTCCTGAGAATAAATTTTTCTTTAGATTTCTTTGTATCTGAATTTGTGTCTGATTCATTCACTTAATACTATGTCCTAAAAGTACATCCATTTTTCTATGGACATAAATGTGTTCTTGATGGAAGAGTAGTACTCTATTGTGCACAAACACCACATCTTCTTTGTCCTGTCATCTGCTGATAGACCTTTTCTAAGATTTAGCTATTATAGGCTCTGCTGCTGTAAACATGGGTATGAATGTACCACTGTATATGATGACTTTAGAAAGAGAATAGCTATATTGAAAGGAATTTCTAACCAGCTTGTTCAAGGTATCTCTATACAGTATGGATTTCCTTAATGCCAAAATATTAGCTGGATTATGGAAAACAGGGAGACAGATCTTTTGCTAATGGGAACGGAATCTACAGATGGAGAGCGAGGCTAGAGGAGGGAGGGGAATTTGAAATAAAAAAATTAAAAAATGTTCTGTACAGTAACAACTCCCTACTGTGAATGTATTACAAACAGGTACCACTCCTAATAATAACAAAAAGAAAGCTTTACAAGGACTACTACTGTCTTTACCTTTCAGAAGCAAACAAAAAAACAAGCAAAAAAAACCAGTCCCCTTAGTTTCCGTAATGGAGACACCTAGGCTTGCCCTTGGCCCCACGCCCTCAAGAAATGAGGAAATGAGAGCATAGCATTTCTGAGCTCTTCACCTCATCACAGTGCAGAACTGACAGCCACGGGGCCAAGCACTGCCAACTGTGATCACAGTCACCACAGCTACAGGACAGGAGCTGAGACCCCTATACTGACTGAGGCCCAGGCTGCAGCTGCTCCGCATCTCATCTTGCAGACGGACCGTGAGGCTGGGCTCCATGTGAAGGGCAGGCACACTCCTTTTCTCCTCTTGTTTGGGTCCTCTGTTGTCCTAATTGAACCCTGTCCCTTTCCATTTATCACACTCATCTTGACAAAGATGCGTGTCATTTTTTGTCTGCTTTCACCTGCTTCAGAAACACTGAGCTTACAGAAGCTGGTCCTTCTACATTTTTGTTTGACATTCAAATTCTTTAATTTCAGTTGACAGAGCAAAGTACTAGGTGCAGATGTGATAGGTACTCAAATAAGTTTTTCCCAAAATAGTTTCTTCCTAATCAAGCAATTATTTTATTGTATATGATGGGAGAAGAGGATAAATGCAATTTAATAACAGGATTAAAGAAAAAATTCAAGTCAATTGTTACTTGACTTTAATATTCATTATTAAAATGACCAGGACTGCATCTCTCTTTCATGTACATTTTACCTACTATAGGATGGGAAATAAGAGAGTAGGGAATAAATGTCCAGGCTTTCTTAAGGGTGCACTACAAGAGCCAAGCATGGGTAATTAATTGTCTTGGAAAGAGTAGAGAATGTACAAAGTCAAAATATAGATTTCCCTTATACTGAAAATATGCCTTTCTTTGCTTAATATTCTTATGATTATTTTCAACAACTGTTATACTTTTAGTGAGTGTACTAGTAACTATTGCCACTATAAAAATTTGTACACATTGTATGACTTAAAGCAACATACACTTATTATCTTACAATGCTGTTTGTCCAAAGTCGTAAATGGATCTACGGACAAAGTAAAGATGTCATTGCAACTTCTACAGATTATTTTCTAGCTCCTAGGGGCCACCTACATTCTTTTGCATATAGTTTTTTTTAATCTCTAAACTATTACATCAACCTTAGATTCTATTGTCAATTTTACTCTCTGACTTGAAGGACTTTATCTTTTTTTTTCAAAAGAATCTTGTGGCCAGGTGTGGTCATGCATGCCAGTAATCCCAGCACTTGGGATGCTGAAGCAGGAAGTTGCCCTGAGTTTAAGACCAACCTGGGCTACATAGTGAGTTCAAGTCCAGCCTGAATCACATAGTGAGACCTTGTTTCAAAAAACAAAAATGAAACAAATAAAATAAAATAAAATAAAATAAAAGATTCTTGTGTTTATACAGAACCTACCTGCCTCATGCAGGAAAATCTCCCCATCTTAATCATATCTATAAAGTCTCCTTTAATGTGTAAAGTGACATATTGATAGGTTATAGAGGTTGGGATGCAGAGATTTGGGCAAATATTATTCTGTTTACTAAGGTGATTTTCCTTAATTTTTTCCCAAGATACAAGTATATTTTCTGCATCACATCAGCATGCTGTCCTATCTACCCTGCCTGCCTCCTGCTCAGTGTTATGTCAAGAAGTAATGCTCCCAAACCCCCTAGGCCTTCTAGCTTCTAGGTGAGTTTATTTATGAAATAGGAGGCAATAATGGATGCTTAAAGTATTAGAAGAAGAGTAAGGATATTTCTCTTCTTTTGTTTCCTGTGTCATGTAGGTGCTAACTGCATCTCCTCCTTCCACAGCCCTTTTGAAGCATACCAATGTTACACCTCTGGATATGATCATCATCCCTGAGCTTTTATTAAATAAACTTGTTGTCTTTCTTACACCAGGTTATTGGTATCTTCACAACAGTTTATAACCCCTGAGATGTTTTTTCCCATTCTGTCTATGGTTTCTTAGCTCTTTTTTTTTTTAACCTACTGTGATCTTAAGACAAATTCCCTGGATTTATAAAACCTAGAGTACTTTAAATTACTAAGCAAATTCTGAGTTATTTGCCATGCCCCAAAATCAATGAATTTGTTTAGGGATTAATCATCTCTGAGGATGGCCACCACAAAAACTGCCCCCCACACACATATACAGACCTGGGAAAAAATTCTGCCTAAGTGAAAAATAAAGCATACCAAGGCTTGGACTCCACTGTGTTTATTTTGATTCTTCTTTACATCTCTCTCCAATAATTTTTGAAAACAACCCATGAAATGTGTGCTCTTCAGATCTCCTATACTACATCCTCTGGAGTCCACAAAGTTGCTCTGAAAAGACAAAGCTGGTTTGACTATACTTAACTTGGATTTTTACTCTGATGACTGTGTGGAAAGCTGTGGTTTCCTAACTCATCTCTCTGATATCTAAATGCATCCCCCAACTTATCCAATATTGCTTAACTACAAAGCACATAGGGACCATTCTGAAGGAAAATAAAAGGCCCACAGACATGCTAAATGTATCTTTTCAGTTAGATTGAGTGCCAAAGTTCTCCAAGGCAAGCCAAAGGAGATACCAAAGTACAAGATGAGGTGACATTCTCAACATGAAGAGATATTTCCAAATTAATCATGATTTCCTGGTCCAGTGTCCCTCTTCTGGGATTCAAAGGGCTGTTGTACATGTACACTACAACTCAGTGGTACAGCACTTGCCTAGCATGTGTGACACCCTGAGTTCAATTCCCAACACTGAAAACAAAACAAAACAGAAAAAAGCAAAACAAACTACTATTGTAAAGCCTTGTAACATCGTATTTTTAGAGGTAAGCGTCAAAGAGAGTGGAGTCCTCTAGTTGGTGGATATTCTTTTAGCCAGATAGGCAGATGTGCACACTCTAATTGGGGCTGGAGCTCACTCCATGTCTCCTGTATTATCAGCACAATTAAGGATCAGAGAGCTGAGTGGTGGTGTATACATATAGTTCCAGCCCTCTGAAGAGAAAAGTGGGAGGATCACTTGAGCCCAGAAGTCAGAGATCAACCTGAAAAAGATAGTGAAAACCTATCTCAAAGATGGTGAGCAGAATCGTAATAGAACAGAAATCTTATCCTCTAAAATCTGTAAAATACCATCTGAAATATGATGTTCTTCTCTAAGAAGTTGTAAAGGGGCCTAAAATTTTCCTTTGCCAAATGCATTCTGGTGAATAGCCCAATTCTATCTCATCCAATTAATAAAGTCCTTACTGATTATAACAAATGCAGCATGAGCCAGATACTTCAGAGATAAAGACTCACAGCAATTGTTGATTCTTAGAAATCTAGTGTTAGGAAAAGAGGAGGAGTATGAGGAGGGGACAGTAGGAGAAAAAGGAGATGCCTATAAGCAAACTAGGCTACTTGCATAGTATGTATATGCTTGTTTTGCATCTTCCTTACTCCATATTAGGTTATAAGCAAAATTATGGTAGATATTTTTTCTTTAAAAATTCACATTTTATATTAACACTGAGAAACCACTTAAGTGATTTTAGGAATTGAAATTAAGAAGGAAAAATGTCAGCACTGCCTACTAAAGAACTTTATATGTGGATATGAGTGGTGGTTATGACCAGAAAGATTTTCCTGTGAACAGTTCCATTTGGTTATGAGGACACTACACCCAGAAAGGTGCTAAGAGTGGCTCCACGTTGATACTCAAGCCTGCAACAAAGCCAAATAGACTTTATAAGTGACCTTAACCTGCTTGATTTACAGACATAATAAAACAAGATAAATCTTGTAAATGCTTATATTTAAGGAATGTGAAGCCTAATTAAGCAATAAGAAGATATCAGTTAAATTGTAGTTAAATAACTAGGATTTTTCACCAGGAAAGACAAAATAAGGCAACGACATAGTTATTTTGAAAAATCAGATATTTACTTTATTTTCTTATTAACTTTATATATATAAGAACTTCCCCTTTGCATTTTCTCCACAAAGGCCCTAAGCTCCTCTGGCAAGTCATTGTTCAACTTAAAATTCTCTTTCAGTTCAAATATATTCTAAAGAATCAAATTTTACTATGCCTCAATTTATCTTTTAAAATTACTACATATCTTGGAGCTTGGGAAAACAGAGCCCACCATATTCACTTGTCTTCATAGTATAAGCTCATGTACGGTGTTTAACTGACAAACAAAATCTGTACACCAGTTGTTCCAGATAAAATAGATGAGCTGGATCCATTCAAGAAGCACAAAAGAAAAACAAGTTACCCATGCATTTATGACAGATGGACTTCATTCCTCCTAGTCACAGTAATGAATCTTCAACATAATGTCACACTTGGGCAATTACCCACAGGCATCACAATACTGAACAGAACAGTGTTAAGGAAACTTGCGCAGAGAATATCGTTTTTGTTGATTGATTTACGGCAGAGACACATGACTAGAGAAGAAGGGAGGAAGTGACTGGCTCTGGCACTGAATCACAGCCTGGAACACCTAATCTTTTCTCAGCCTTGTACACTCCAAACCTCAAGCAAGCATCGGGAAATAAATGATACGTTGACTTTACATTAAATAAAACAGCTAGAGGGTAGCTTTGTGTGTGTGCAACACAGTAGGTACTTAAAAATAATCTGCTGATTTAATTTAGAAAATGTTTTATAATTTTATGACACCTTATTAGATTACTTTCTAAAGAAATCATTGTATTTCACTGGTCTGTATCTTTTCAATTTTTACTATTTGTACTAAATAAAAGTTATAGTCATAGAAAAGTAGAAAAAATAGAAAAAGAATCCCATATATCTACTATCCAAAGAAAACCACTATTAATACTTTGTTGGGTTTCCTTTCAAGGTTGTATTTTCTTTTGATATCAAAGTGTTTTTATTTTAGAAAATTGTAAATATATTTTATGCTTTCTTAGATAATCCATTGGAAATCACAAATGCTTTTACACTGTTTATCTTCTTCAAATTTTTCTAGTTATTCTCAACATTTCAATTTTCTGCAAAATTCATAAAAAGTTTGACAATATTTAAAATACTAATGTCATCATGTAATTGATAATTGTAATGAACTCATCAGTGAATTTGAGAAACAGTTGCATTTTTATATGAGGAAACGATTCCTTGAAGATGAGACTAAAAGAATGTGAAGGAAACAAAACTGTAGTTGTTAGCTGGTCTGTATTTCTAGATGATTTTCCATCAACAGAAATATATAGTTGGCATATACATTTATTTATACATTGATATATATGTAATATATTTATGTGTCAATGACAAGGATATATTCTCAGAAATGTGTCAAGAGGAAATACCAACATTGTGCAAGCATCATCAAGTATTCCTATGGTCTGGTTATTATTACTGAGATAAAATACTCAACATCCAAAGTTAAAGGAGAAAAAATTTATTTTGGCTCACAATTTGTAAAAGTTTCAGTCCATAACTGGCTGGTTCCAAGGCAAGGTGGCATGGCAGAGGGCACTGCAAAGGAGATACAGTCCCAGCAAGGGAGGCAGAAGGCAGCAACAGTAGTAGCAGCAGATGCAGTAGCAAGCATTCTTTCTGTCCCTTGTGTTCCATTAAGTTTACCTGCCTTTTGAGCAGGTACACACACACCCAGTGAGAGACCCTTAATCCCAACATTGCACTCCTAGTGCCAGCAGCACATCTTTAATCCTAGAATTACAAAGAGACCACAAGAGGCTAGACATAAGCCTTAACATTTGTACAAACATGCATGGTATAGCCTATGGTAAACAACTATGGTATATGATACACAAGGATATAATAGCCTCTTGTCCCTAAGCACAAGTTGACTAAAACAACATAAGATTAAATTAAGCATAAGAGAAACTGATAGGAACAAGTTGGTTAACACTGTATATATAAGGTTGCTGTTGCCATATCATGGTAGATTGTCTTACAGTGAATTGTTATATATAAGTAGAAGGTGTACACACTAAAATAATGATAAAAGTATTGTTATGACTTGTGTCTAATGTCCTCCAAAAGCCTCATGTGGCCATAGGTGGGAATTTCACAGAGGTGACTGAATCTAGAATGCGTGACGCTGGAATTGTTTCATGGTGCACTGCTGGCTCAAGGGCACCAGAATTAAGTGTGTGAGTCTTATGCACCTTAAATAGCCCTAGATAAGATGTAAGTGATAGCCATAGTGGTGATCTTCCCTTGCTTGGTTTGTTACCTTGTGCTCACAATGAATTGTTTCTCCTCTGCAATGCCTGTGTTCCGTGCTTGCCTGCTTTGGAACCAGTTGATCGTGGACTGAAACCAATACAAACCAAGAGCTAAACAAACCTTTCTTCCTTTACTTTGGGTGTTGTGTATTTTATCTCAGCAACAAGAAAACTAACTAATACAGATTTGGTACCAGAAATGTGGTCATTGGTGTGACTGTACCTTGTCATGTACTTTAGGAAACTTTGGAGCTGGCTTGTGGGAAAGGGAAGTGTTTGGAAAGGTTCAGAGATGCCATGTGAAACAGTAGAACTGGGATGCTTGAGGCTGCAGTTGATGGGAAATGCTAGCTGGACCTCAGAAAAACAGAATAATGATAGAAATTCTGCTAATAAAGACCAGGTTCTGGAGATTCATGCTGGGAAGAAGAACTGGACTGGCTGTTGGACTCGAGAATGTGTGTTATTCCTTGAGAGAAAGTTTGTCTTCATTTCATTCAGGTTCAGAGACTTAGCCTGTTATTGAGATTAATAGCAACAGACTAATTAATCTGGCAGAATAAATTTCAAGGCAGTCTATTGTTGAGGTGGTGGCATGGATTATGTTGGGGGATTTTTGTCATATTTATGTTGAGAATCAAGATCAAATAGCCCAGGAGAATAACTTAAAACTTTTTGATTTTGGCCAAAAAGGAACTTCACATAAAGTTATGACCTGCAAAGATAAAACAGGAAAAATTGATCACTGAGAGAACTAGCAAGGAGAAGTCAAGTATTTCAGAAGACAACAGAAAAGATGACCTGAGGACATCATGAGACTCAACAGGGACTCCAGCTTCTGTAGCCTCAGAGTTACAAAGGGAAAGATTTAGCTTTGAGGAGATAGTACAAATGCATGGTGTTCCAGAATTTCTTCAGCCTGTGGAAGTTGTTCCTTTGGATTTGGTTCATAGACATTTGACCCCTACAGCAGAGAGAAGGATGACAGGAAGCAGATCTTGACATTATCCATATGTTACTCTTTCAAGTGTATTCACATTGCCAAAGTTTTAGGGTCAGGAAAGCACCTTCCTATATTTCAAAGAAGACCTGCGAGGCCAGGCAGTATACCCCAGAGAGGGCAGGATATGAAGCTGTGGATGTGAAACTTAAGGTGTAATTCAGACCCCACAAGTTTGGAGAAGACAGGAAAGTAGATTGTCTGGGGAAAACTTCAAGGAAGAGAGCAGAGTTGGCCCTAAAGAAAAATGATGGGAGCTTCAACAATCAGAAATGCCACAGGGGTGGAGGCACCCAAGTCCTTTGTAATTCACAACTTGCCACAGATTTCCAGGGATAATGGAAGTTAAATCATGGAATTTCACATTTGTCCTGCCAGATATTATTCTTGCTCTGTTCCCATTCCTTGTTATCTCCCTGTTTTTAACTTTTGAATAAAATGTTTATCTTATTCCACTGAGTGTTGAAGGTCTTAAACTTTCTTTTCATTTGCACAAGGGTTTGCAGCTAAGATTTTACCTTAAGTCTCAGAAGACATTTTGGACTTGAACTTTTCAGTAATACTGAAACTGTTAGGAATTTAGCAAGTCTAGCAAATGAACTAAATACTTTTTGATTAAAGGGATATACATGATTCTTTGGGAGGACTAGGGAAAAATGTTATGGTGTGTATTTAGATAGCCCTGCATATGGTCATAGGTGGGGCTTTGTCAGAGGTGGCTGTATCTAGCATGTGTAATGCTGGAATTCATTTATGGTGTGTTTAATCCTAGGCTCAAGGACACTAGGATTAAAAGTATGACCACCACCTGTCCTAAAAAGACTGAATAAAATGTAATCCATAGAAAAGAGTTGTGGTCATCTCTTGCTTAGTTTTGCGACCTTTTGCCCACTGCTAGCTGTTTCTGCTGTTATGCCTGATTGCCATGGTATCCTGCATTGGAACCAATCAATGGTGGATTGAAACATGTACAAACTGTATGCTAAATAAACCTGTCATCCTTTAACTTTGGATGTTTGGAATTTGTCTCAGTAAAGAGAAGACAAGACAAGAATAGTAACTACATATGCCAGAAACTATAGTTTATTTAAAAGTGTTACATACCAAACATAATCGTATGAGCTATAATTCTCTGATGAGCAGTGCAGTAGGATTGTTTATACCAGAATCATCACAATCATGAGAGCAATGTGTTTCAATCCAGTATTATGACTGCAATGTCAGTAAAGTGGTAGGAATTTTTCAGCTCCATTGTGGGATCATGTCACTAGTATGATCTGTTGTTGATTTGCAAGTTTCATATATTAAAGTGAAACAAAAACAGTAGTCATTTAGTATAAATATACTGAAAATTTTGCAAGTTAATCTTTTTCCAGACTAATGATAGGAAATACTATATTCTCTTGCATTGTTGCATAGCACCAGTGAGCCACAGATCTTTTCATCCATTAAATCATGAGATCACTAACAGTACATACAGCATGGGTCTCCAATCTTCTGCTGGGGTGCACTGCATGAAGAGGAGTTGCCTTGGGCTGCACATAAAGAATATATTTAATATATTATATATATAATTATATGTAAGCAGTCTTTATTTTTATATTTTGATTTATATTTTTACATTATATGAAATAACAAAATTCCAAGTTTAACATGTAAAAAAATTGTACATCTGCTTAATAACAAACACCTTCCTTCAGATGCACAAACATATGCAATATAGTTTGAAAAAAGGTATCAGCAATTGCTGTTTCAGGTGTCAAGTCACACAAGCATCTGTAACTTCTGATACATGGGTATTTGAACTCTACCGTGTGTTTTGGGTGTTAGGGGGGAAGTCAATCCTGAGTCCTCACTTCACTGGATCCTCTCCTACACATCATTCCAGTGCCATGCAGGAACATAGTGAAAAATATCACTAAAAATCATGTAATAATGCTAAAAATTTACAATCTGAGTCATGTCAGAGAACCAAGAAGCCAAACCAAGCCTTCCTGTGCACCCATGGCAGTCTCATAGGCTTGGAGAGAACCAAGAAGCCAAGCTGTGCACAGGTCAGGAAAGAAAAAGAGCACTGCCCTCTTCTCCATAAACTACTAGCTCATTTGAAGGAACACAGGCAGAAATGATAGCAACTGAAGTAAAGAAACAGTTTAACACTTGCATAGTTTGACTGACTTTACAGACCTAAACTCGGGAGTCTGAGCATCTATTTAGAGGGTAATAATATTCAATATAGCCACTATTGGGGGTTTCCTATTATATTGTTTTTGTAATACAATATTGTTTTCATTGTTTAGTTTTGTTCTGTTTTATTGTTTTACTTTATACCCTTTAAAAATTTTATAACCTCATGGGTCCAAAATATGAGCTGTCAATGGTTGCATTTGGCTCTCAATCTGAACATTCCTGCTCTACAGTACACACTGTGTTGATAAGCTATGTTGTTGGGTAGGTTGAATGTGTTAAGTGCACTTTCAACTTATAGTATGTAGAGATATCTGTTTCTAAGATAATATGTCCATATCTTAACCAAGAACTCTGCCTGGCTGGGTATATGCTAACAGATAGAAAAACACAAGAATGAGTTTCCTACCCACAGAGCATAAGCCATAGCATTTCACTTATAGCTTGGTTGTTTTAGTGACCATGTTAGTTAAGAAGCACCAAGTCATTCATTAAAGATAAACAAAGTTTTAGGTTTCTAAGAACTCTTATCACCATGAAAGTCACAAGATTTGACATCTCATTTTTAAATCTAACAATCAGTAATGCATCTACTAGGGAAAATATATGGCATTCAGACTTTTATCTCAATGACATGCTCACTCTATATTTGGCTTTGTTTGGGTCAGGGCCTGGCTTCTACAAAAAAGTAGTCTATCAATTGTTTTCCTTCAAAGCACCATATTTTTACCCCTAAGGCTGTATGATTTTTTAAAAGCAAAAATCACCAGGGCTAAATCAGAAGAAATTTACTATTCTTCAACACAAAGATGTTTTAGGGGGGTTGTTTTATTTTGTTTATTTTTAAATATTTTTAGTTTTTGCTAGAATATGAAGGCTGTCTCCCTCCCTTATAACACCCTCTTTTTACTATTTACACTATAATTGTGATTAAACTTTCATTAGAATGATCTCAGAACCCAGCTGAAAGCATATACCTAAACTGGTGCTCCAATAAAGATGAATGTTTAGATTTATAGCCTCTGACTGATGGGTCTAACAGTTTCTTTGTTTAGTTCTGCTATGTTTATAAGCAGAAGAATATAACTCAAAAAGTAATTTGGTTATTTTATCAGAAATTTGGTTATTTTATTACCTTCTCCAATACCTTGAAAACAAGGATGATGAGCAAAAATCTGACCTTGGTTGAATTTTAAGATTCAAAGGAAGTGAAGAATTGGCTGCTGTCCTTTTAACAAGATGAGAAAACAAGATTATAGGATTAAGATATTAAAAAAAAGAATTTTGGGATAAAAAATATACCTATATTCTCAATGAAATATTTCTCTTCTCTTGGATCTGGGAAAAAACCAGGTCATTTTTCTAAAGAAAAAAGAAGGAAGGAGGTAAAACAGCCACCTTCCTTCCCAGTTTCTATAGGATGTTTTCAAACGAACCTCCATGTACGTACTTGCTTTGCCACTGTGGGTGGAGGAGCATGTGTGATGGATAAGGGACACGGATATGCTCACACAGTCATGACTTAGCCCTTCTTCTGCTTGGGTGCCAGTTGCTCTAAGAAGGAGCCATCTTTGCCTGATTGTCTAGCAGCATGCTCTTCTGTATGCTTTGGATGCCCGTATCTCTTTGGTAAAGCTGCCGTCTCCTGGTCTTCAAATAAATTTCCCATTTCTCTTTCACAGCAGAATGAAAACTGAAAAAGATGTTTTTTCCTTCACCTTTCTGAAGAATTAAACTACATTTAATCTCTTAGTTATTTCACTCTTTGTTCCTCAACATGTTCAGAACCCAGGCAGGGAAGATAAAAAAGGAACACAGGCCATCACTGAACTCCCACAGTGGTTGTGCCATGCCAGCCATGTAGAAAGCTAAAGTCAAGGATTACTCTGAAGGCCTTCAGGCACGTGTCCTGCAGCAAGCAAGCACCAGAATGTGAGGTTCGTTATGTCAAAAAAGTCTACAGGCTAATTAATTCAGTCTCATCTCCCCACATCACAGCCCGAAGTTGTCTTAGCTTTCACACAACAAGAATCCAAAGAAGAAAAACAATTTAGACTGTTGATTATCTTACCAGCTTACTTATCAGAAAATGATCAGATCAAATCTGCAGAACACCAAGAAACTTTTCAAAATTACGGCTAAACAATAGAGCTTGTTTGCAATTTGAGACAACTAAATAATATGAATCATTTTTTATTTAAATCGGCTCCACTTTTTTCTATGCTATTAATAATTAAATAGAATGAAGTTTAAAAATCCAATAGCAACCCTCAAAACTGTTGTTTTTTGCTGTGCATGCCTTGTAAGTTAAATTTCCATTGTTCTTAGATTTTTTAAATTATTTGTTTTGTTGCTAATGACTTTAGCTATGTACACATAAATTTTTCAAAATTTTCTTTTCATTAGACTTATCTCTCTAGCTGAAAAATTGTATGCTCATGGAAAATGATATGTTAGTAAAGTAAGTGGTAATTAGAGTTAAAACGTGTTAATAAGTTCTGGTTTAAAAAATATTCCAAAGAATCAAAGAAATTATGTTAACATTCACCTTTACTATAGTAATAATAATTTTAGTACAAATATTTACAACATCTTTTTATAGATTTAAATTAATCTAATTTAAATTAATTTAAATTAGTTATAATTTAATATAATTTAAATTAATTAGTGAAAGATTTATGCATAATTCAAATAAAATTTGTATTTCAATGAATTACTACATAGGAGGTGATAAAATTTAATTACTTGGTATACTATGCTTTATAATAAAAATATTCAACATTCCAAGTAATCAATCATCTCTGAGTTGTTCTAAGGTTTATACAATCCAAGTATAAATCTTAACAAAAGTTTCATACCTCAGATTCATATAAAAATTCAATGTAATTTGAAAATGCACATTTAAAGTAAAGTACAATTCAACAATAAAATAATTAAACCACAGAGTACTACTGTATGAACAGACAAACCAATCAGTGGAACTAAAAATTCTAGACATAATGCCCTAACATATACTGAGGTTTAGAAAAGATAATATAGCATTATGAGACAGATTAAGAATGACTACAGAAGTTCTCATGAACTCATTGGGGGAAGGAAGGTTTTGGAAGGCCATTGGATCATGGGACATTATAGCAGAATGTAAAATGTTGGGGTAAGATCAGAAGAAGCACGTCATTGGGCAAGAGTATAACCTCCCCGCTCTCTCTCCCTTCTTCTCTCCCTTCCCTTCTCTTGCTGTTTCCTGGAAGCGATAATGTGAGCAGTTTTTCTTCCCAAACATTTCCATATTTTTTTTTAATTTAAAAGAGAATAAAACAAAAGGGGGCACTACAGAGCAGATCAGAAGAGGACAACATAGACAACACAGTACTTTACATTAAGTCAACTGGACATCAACAGTATCTAACACCATATCTCTTACTCTGCTATAGTTGAGCATAGTTTCAAATACAATAATTTCAAACATAACACAATAGTATAAAGCCATGCATAGAGTGAAAGAATTATAGGGCTTTCTGAACCGAATAGCAGAAAATGATCAATGGGTACTATAATATCTCATTTTTGATAAAAAAGAAAAAAATTTGTTTGAACTATCACACATATTCAAATTCCAATAAGACACAATGTGGTAGATAGAACCAACGGTAGTAGAACAAAAAAAGCATGGTAGGACTTCTAAGAAGGATAATATTAAATCAGCAATAGCTGTCATAATGTTTTCTTC
>PVJX010011742.1:0-52610 GCA_004027295.1 Dolichotis patagonum | reverse complement strand
TCCATGGTTCTGCCTCTACTTCCCCCTGCATGGTCTAGAACCTTGGAAGAAGACAGATACCATCTGCCTCCAAGCTGGTCCCCTGGAAGTCACCGTTATTCTTCCCCCACTTTGGCATAACTCACCTAGGTCACTATTCCTGGAAGGGTCATGGTTCTTTCCTGCTCCTCTGCTGTGCCCGGGGTTCTTGTCTCTCTATGTCCAAGGTAGCGCCCACCGGACTCTTTCATTCGTCTTCCTTGGACTCCATTCTGCAGGTAGCAGCTGGCCAGGCCTTTTAAAAACACCCATCTGATCCTTCTTCAGGTCCTTCGGTAGCTCTCATCTGTGTCCAGAAATTTGTGTCTGATGAAGCAAGCATGCTTAATATCCCATTTTACAGACTGGGCCAGTTATGGAACTCTGGCTGGTTAAAGTCACCTGGTCACTTTCCAAAGGCTCCAACTCTAAATGCCATCACAGTGGGTGTTAGGGCAGCAACTCTGGGGAAACTGAAGCACTCAGTCCATAGCAGACCACACATACACATTCCTCCTTGGGATTATTAACTCCGAGCACAGATCTTGAACCTAAGCAAGTACTCAGGATGTTTGTTGAATGAATAAACAAGCAAATGAGAAAACGAATGAAAAATAAAATCATAGTCCTGCTTGAACATTGAATCTGGAGGTCCCTCCCCAAGTTGAGAGGAGCCCCTCAAACTCACTTTTGTCCCCAAAAGTCTTAGCGAACACTGAAGAGGTTGAGTGAGTCACCACTCAGCAAAAATTCTGTTCTTTTACTAGCAGTGGTAGCAAAGTTGTGGTTTACCAGGGAACTTTTGCTTTTTACCAAACATGAAATAAATTTGAAGAAGAAGAAGAAAAAGAGGAAGAAAAAGTCACGTTGAAGTGCTCTGATCTCCCAGCCATAAAATACACCCCTGGGATTAGATCCTTGCTGTGAAATACTGCCCAGCGATTGGATCTAGAGCCCTGAAATATAACCATACATTTAGATCTCCACCTTGGAAATACAGTTTGCTGATTAGATCGCCCCTGTGAAATATGGCCTTTGGGTTAGCCCGTGCCAGTAAAATATGGCCTTTGATTAGATCACCGTGGAGAAGACTCCGACGCTGGCTGGGACTGGGAGCTTTCACCACAGCCGAGCAAAATCAAATCTAAATATATGGAGAGGAAGAGAAAGTGGAGAAGGTAAATTAATAACGGTGACATCCTGGAACTTCATGGAGGTTGTCAGCGTGAGGGAAGGGGACAGGAAAGATGCCCGTGCCGTCTTCTCCTGGGTGACACGGTGGTGGCTACAGCCGGTGCGCATGGCTCCCTGTGTGCCCACCATGCGGATGAGCATTTGATCTTGTACATTATTTTATTTTATATTCTGAGGAACTGGGAATTAAACGCAGGGCTTTGCCCTGAGCTGGACCCCCGGCCCATTTTTTATTCTTTATTTTCAGACAGTGTCTCACTAAGTGGCTGTTACCCAGGCCAGGCTCAAATGTGTGACTCTCCTGCCTTGGCCTTCCAGAGGTTTAGGATTGCAGGTGTGCACCACCACACCTGGCTGCTGAGAGCTTTAGGTGTTAGCGTCTCTGGTTCCCTTGAAGAAGGTAACATGACGGTGGACCCCATTTACAGGTGGGAATTGAAGCTCAGAGAAGTGAAGTCGCTCACCCAAGGAATCATCAGAGGTGTGATTTGAACCTGGGCCATCCAGCCTTCCAGCCTTGATCTTTAACTGCTGCCCTTCGGCTAGCTGGGCTGGAGAAGCACCTGCCGCCTGCTCCGCCATGCTGGGGGCTCCTGCAGGACTCTGCTACTTCAGGGGTGAGGGGTGGGAGTCCCCCTGGGAGTCAGAGATGGGCCTCAGCCCAATGGGGATCTGAGCAGGGAATCCCAGACCCAGAGCCAGAGAGATGCAGGTCTAGCTGGGCTCATTCCTGCACATGACAGGAACCTCGGGTCCAAGACGGGGTCACAGTTGACCCAAAGTCAGAGCTGGAAGACGTGGAACAAATGTGGAAGCCAAGCTTGCACGAGTTTAGACAATCTCTCTTCCTTGCTATGTAAGCCTCTCTCCTTCCTTTTCGCTTCTTCTTCTTTCTCTCCCCTTCCTTTCTGTCTCTCTCTACTCTCTGAAAGGAACAGAAAACTAAATTTGGATCCTGACTTTTTTTGCAAGATGGCTTAGTGTAACCAGACATGGGGTCACCTCCGGAAATCTCAGAAATGGCTGGGACGTCACCTGACAGCTGCCCGCAGCCCCCTCCCAGGTGGGTGCACCTGTCCCCCAGGGGCTGCTCACGCTGATCCTTACCTGGGCATTGATTGCCTTTGAAGGCCCCACCTGGCCCCAGGTCACACCACTGGAGCCAGCCCCAGCCAGGGCCTGCCCTCCCGTCAGGTTTGCAGGCTCCCGAGCAAGTCCTGTCTCCACCTCCTCCCAACAATCCCGCACACAGCGCTGCCTCGGTGTCAGCTTCCTGCAGCCTAGTCTGCAGCAATCTTGCTGCTCTCCCGCACCTGGCTCTAACTTACCCGCCCAGGGTACAAGGAGGCAGCACCTCCTGTTCCTGGCACACTGGTCCCTGTGGGTCATCTTGGGCAGAGGACGGATGTTCCCAAGGAGCCATTAGCTTCTCTTCCTTTCGCCTGTCTGGGAGGGAAGGTCACTGTCATAATGTCCTCGGGGGTGGCAGTGGGGGCCGGCAGGGGCATGCTCAGGTACTCATCACATCTGAGCTCTGGTCCCTGTCATTGTCCCCTGGCATGGGAGCGCAGGGAGGGCATTCCCTTATCTCGCCGGAGCCAGCCACAGGCCTCTTATCTGGGATTCCTGAGCTTGTAAGACACGCAGCTATCACGCCATCACCAGCGGGCCAGAGTGCTCTCAGCGGAGCTTTATCCTGGGGATCTTGGCCTGTGACTGCAGGGGGAGGCGGGGACCCTGGGGACAGGCAACTAGGGAAGCTGGAGCACTGGGATCAGGCCTGCCAGGGGGTGATGTGACACTGGTGTAAAAAGGGCAGAGTGCCCTTCCTGCCTCCTCCCCCTGCAAGGAGGCTGCAGCTGTGGGGGGGCCTTGAGAACCTCCAGGATCTCAG
This sequence comes from Dolichotis patagonum, assembly GCA_004027295.1. Lineage (NCBI taxonomy): Eukaryota > Metazoa > Chordata > Mammalia > Rodentia > Caviidae > Dolichotis > Dolichotis patagonum. The sequence continues at coordinate 49,504 of PVJX010011742.1, read as the reverse complement.
CAGGAGAAAATTCTGGAAGCAAATGAGAGCAGCATCTGTATCAGAAGCCCATATCTCTCATCCGTTGTTCATTAGGCACCTACTGTGCCCTGGGTCCTCTGGGAGACGGGCCTGAGCCCTGGGCCTGCAGAGCAAAGTCTCAGAATTCTAGCTCTGCGTTTCATGGTTTCGAACTGTGTGACCTCTGGCCCTTCAATTGCCCTCTCTGAGCCTCATGTGTCCAATGAGAATCATGGTCCTCAACTGGCCGGGTCGTTATGAGGGTCCTTTGAGACAGAGGGTGGGAAAGAGCTGCCTTACAAAGTGCAGAGCCCTGTGCCCCCAGGAATGATGGGATCAGAAGGGAAGTTGGGGTTCCACACACAGGGGAGGACAGAGGCACAGGGGAATCTCAGCAACCAAAGCTGGATTCTGGGAGCAGGAGATTGTGCCAGTGTTGGCTGCAGGACCCATGGGGAAGGAAGCAATAGAGAGAGGGCATCAGCCTGGGCAGAAGGAATGGTGGGCAGGGCACGGACTGGAGTGACGGCCTGCACTGTGGGGACCAGGCAGCCTGGCAGGTCGAGGAAGCCGGGCCATCTGGCTCTGTTTTTCTCTGGTCACTCTGGATATCTTTGTGCCGAACCCCTGTTTGTCAGTGTTTGCCTGGGATTCTCTTTGAACTCAACGCCTCCCTGGGGCTCCATTTGGTCACACCCACTCTGGTTCTGACGCTGGCATCTGCCCCAGGACAGTAGGTGATTCCGGCTGCCTCAGTGGGGCTCAGGGATGGCCAGGGTGAGGGCATCTCATCGCCTCCCCGGCCTCCCCAACCTGGGGCTCCCCATCTCCACCGCCTCTCCTGGCTCTGCCCTGCTGCCCTTGGGTGGCGGACAGCCCGGCTATTCCCAGCATCAGACCCTCGGTGCCACCCTTTACCAGCTGAGTCCTGAGCCGGGTGCTGCGAGCTCCCGTCTCCAGTCTCCACCTCTGAGATGCAGCCGCGTTGTACATGTGACCACGCGCTGCCGTGGGCCTGGGGGCTCCTGTCCTTCCTCCCATGGGAAGTGACAGGGCTCTGGGCACAGCCACCAGAGTCTGCCCAAGGCACCTCTCTGTGCCTCAGTTTTGTCATTCACAGGACAGGAACCTTCTAGAGTTGAAGAAACATTGAGTGGGTTTAAGCTCCCATAGCTCCTTAGCACGTGGGGCCTGTGTACAATCGTCACTGTCCTCACCTGCTGTCCTCAGGATCTCCTCCTGTGGCTGCCCCCGGGGCCACAGAGGGTAGAGGCCATGACTGGGTTTGCAGCTGGGTGGGTGGGAAGGATGTGACAGGCCTGGGTTCGAGTCTCCCTGGCGGTGCATCCTCTGGATGAACCCCAGCCTGTGGCTGCCACACTCCGACTTCAGTTATTTTCTCTGCTAACAAGTTGGGATAAACATTTGCAGGAATGTTCAAGAGGTCAGTGTGAGCATTTTTCGAAAATTATCAGTGTGGCAGGCTGATTCAGTGCATTTACCCAACACATAGGACCACAGAGTCCGAGAGGGGGAAGCCTCAGCCTGGGGCAGGGGACAGGGGTGGGGACAGGGCAGGTGACACCTTTTCTTACAGAAGGGCAGCCGTGGGGCAGCCAGCTGGAGAAAGGACCTCCCTAACTTCATATTCTGGGGCCATCAGAGAACAAAACAGCCATGAGGGCTGTGTCCGAGGGGTGGTCAGGGAGAAGGGCCCACTGGACACCAAAGCAGAGTGAGGAGGCGGGCTGGAGGAGGTGGCTGCCTGGAGAAGGAGTCGGGCTGCATTGGGGAGTAAGGGGAAAGGCCCAAGTGGCAGGGGTGAGGGTCACGTGCAGGGCCCTTGGGGCAAGGGCAAGAGCTACGGAGCCTCGGAGTGGTCATCGGAGGCTGTGCCAGACAGATGTGAGCGGGGGAATGACAGGCCAGTTAGGGGGGGCTCTGTTTGTATCTTGTATTTTGAGGAGGGGCTCACTAAGTCACTAAGTTACCCAGCTGTGTTTGAACTTGCGGTCTTTCCTGCCTCAGCTTTCTAGAGTGTTGGGATTACAAGCGTGAGTCATCACACCTGGCTCCTGGCTGTGTTTGAAGCAGGGGACAGAATATGGTCAGAGCTGTCAGATTAGAGGGCTGTGAGGAGGAGGCAGGGGACCAGGGAGAAGGGAACCCCACGGCCCTGAGAAAGGTGCCGGGGGGCTGAGTGGGGAGGGGCGCAGCCTCCTCCTCGGATTCTACGGAGCTGGACTCTGCATTGGCCAGAGGGGCTAACAGGACCTCTTGTCCAGAAGGAGCGGCCCGAGTCCCTACAGGATCTCAGAACCCACATGAACAGCGTGGCTCAATATATTTAGAATCAGCAAAAGAGCCCAGGGTCTGTTTCCACAGCCAAAGTTTAGCAGACCCTCCTGGGGTCCAGAAGGTGCCTGGGAAAGGGTCATCTCTGAGCTGATATTTACTGAAAGCTGTCTGCTTGCATGCGTGACCGCCATTGACCCATGGGTCAGCCATCAGAGGCAGTGTTCTTGTTGTACCCATTTGATGGATGAAAAAACTGAGGCTCAGAGGGACGTGACTTCCCCAAGAGTCACCCACCTGGGCAGCAGCACAGCTTGGATTCCAACTCATGTTCTCATGCCTCCCAAACCCAGGCCGGTTCCACAAGCCCCAGAGATGTGTTTTCCTGGACGCTGTGTCTCCAGGAAGACACTCCCCGCCCCCTGAGCCGCAGCGCGGTTCACAGTGAGGAAGGAACAGGGGCGTTTGGCTCCCACGCTTTTCCCGGTACCGTGTATATATTTTTTCTAATCGGCCCAGCTGCTGATGGTTATCTGGCTTCGCTAGAGAGCGAAAGAGACTTTGTGTCAAACGCTGAAAAATGACTTTTCAGGCAGCCTCTCTGTCTACTGAAAAGAGGTGACATGCTCCGAGCATACAAATCACTCAGCGCCGGGCGTCTCCGTGTGAGGAAGGCGTGTGTGTAGATTGCTAAAACCACTCCTGTCCCTTCTCAAGGTCACGGGCAGGCAACCCAGCCACATCGGCACCGGAAGGCACAGCGGACATGGCGCCGGGGTGCTGGGGGCCCAGGAGGGGTCCCTCAGGCAGCGGTGTGAGAGCCCAAGACAGGGCTGTCCTCAGATTCGGGTCTCAGTCTGCTGCTGCAAGCTGGGCGACCTTGGACCAGTTTCCTGACTTTTCTGGCCTTCAGGCGCCCCCTTGTTGGTTGCAGCCCCCGCATTCTTGTCAGCTAAGAAATCCACCAAGCCCGAGGCTCTGATACCCGGATTTGGTGCCCGTGAACTCTGTGCGGTCCCCAGGTGGAAAGAATCAAACCCAGCACCTGCAGAGGGTTGAAGGGATGGCGAGGGCGGGAAGAAGGAGGCTGCCCATTCGGGTTCAGTCCTGATCTTGCCGCTTGATGGCTGGGTGACTTTGATTAAACGGGGTCCCCGGCCTGAGTGTGTCTCTGTGCTTACTAACTGGAGAAACAAAAAGGCTGCTTGAGAGAGGGCCCAGAACACTGCCCAGTGCACCTGGACACCCCGCCCTGTCGCCCCTCCTCGCTGACTGTGTCTTGGCTGGGCTGCGATGGCCGATCCCCTGACCTCTCCACACCCCGGTTTCTTCACCTGTAGAAAGGCGACAGATTGTAAATGTCCAAAGTGCTTAAAATGCTCTGCACATAGTAGGTTCTTTATCTCGTGGGGGGGGCAGTTTTCTGGCTCTTCACAAGAAGATATTTCAAAAGTTCAGTTCTCTAGTGTGTCTGTGTCTTGCAGCCCTCTGAAAATACACAGCCAAGGTGAGTGTAGTAGAGTCCGTCTCCACAGGAACCCTGGATCAGCACCAGGAACGGCCTGGATGGGGCTGACCTGGGAGAGGTGCAGAGGTAGCCCCGGCAGTGGAAGGGCCCCTTCTCAGCTCTGTGTCCCTGGGGCGGGGTCCTGGGTGCCTGCCCTTCTCCTCACAGGCCGCTCACAGCTCCAGGGGGCTTGGAGATGGCGTGGGAGGGGGCCTTGCTGTGAAGAAGGAAGCCACAGCCAGAAGCGAGGGAGCCTAGGTGTAGCACAGAGGACCCATGCAGCCAGGCCCGCCGAAGCACGGGCAGCTCCAGTCTTCCAGGAAGGCCTTTGGCAGCCAGCTTAATGCTATAGTGAACGGACAACCCCCGCTGGTCAGAGAAGGGGGAGCTCTACATTAAGGGGGAGCGGGCAGGGTAAGATGCGACGGGTCAGGTGAGAGGGCTGTGCATTGAGCCAGATCCCCAGCTGGCACCTGGGCAGCAGGCCTGGTCCACGTGCCCTGAGAGCCTGGTGACCGTCTTCCTCTGACCCCACCATACTGCGGGCTGTTGCGAGGCTCTGACAAGTCCTGGAGGTAAAGGACCACTATCTGTGCTGAATTCACGTGACAGGGTGGTGGGAGGCCTCTCCCGCCCCTGCCCTGTTGCCCCAAAGCCAGGAGCCGTGATGATGGCAGCCGCCTTGGGACAGCCAAAGGTGGCCCTTTGGGGCTGTTGGGTCCCTTCTTCTCTCCCGTTTACCCGCTCCCTGTCCCCACTGGTCCTAGGGTACCTCAATACCTATAAAGGAGGTGAGTGAACTACGTGCTTTTCCTCCCAAAGCAAACCTTAAAAAAATACATGGCTTTTGCATCACACCTCGGCGTATCAGACAGCAAGGGCTCTCCCCAGTCCCCATCTGTGAGGTGCCTCCGTGTCTAAATACTGCCACGCCGCCTGCCAGCTCGGTGACACGTTTCAGTGACATCCAACTCTTGGCCATTACTTCAGCATCTGTAAAGTGGGGATGGATGGGGCCACCCTCACATGGAGGGGACCGGACAAGACAAAAGACAGTGTGCTGGGCCTGAGCACGACCTTCACCCAAGTCCCATCAGGGCGACAATTCTCCCTCATGCTGGGCTCCCTTTGGTCAGCGATTCTACTGCGCCCAGCTTGGGCGCTCCTCACCCTGAAACTGCCTCTTGGAGCCCCTCACTCTGAGCATCCCCCACTCCTTGGCTCCATGATTCAGGCATGATGGGAAGCGACCTCGTGCCTCTTCCCATGGGCGTGGCAGCAGAGCCCCCCCTCCTAGGGGGCTCCATTGTCCCCCTTTGGGTCCCCATCCCTGGGTTTCTTTTCGCCCTCTCTCACCTCCTCAGACACAGCCAGCACTGGGTTATTGAAGCACCTCCATTGTCTGATCCCCCAGAGGCGATCTCCCTGGAACAGCGATCTCCCCGGAACAGTGATCTCCCAGGAACAGCGTGCCCTCCCCGGAACAGTGATCTCCCAGGAACAGCGTGCCGGTGCCCCGAACAAGCAGCCGCTCCCTCCCTCCGTGCATTCTCACAAAAGGTGCCCAGCTTCCTGGGCTGGAGCTTGGAAAGCCGCTCTGCTCCCAGGAGCCCTTGGGAATCAGTCTCTCGGAGGGATGGGGATGAGGGCGCACTGCGGATGGGTTTTCTGCTATCCCTGCTGGCCAGGGTCCCCGAGACCGGCAGCTGTGGTTCTGGGATTAGAGTCTGCTTCCTGGGGGCCTGATGTTGCTCCCCTTCTCTGCGTCTTGCTCACCTCATTTACGAACTAAAACAAACCTGTCTGCCTCCTGAACCCAGTGAGGCGAGGGGAGACTGTGCTCATTCATGGAAAGGTCAGGTTTAGGCCCGGAGTGCGGTAGGTGCGCGGCCTCCCCTTGCTTCCTGACTCCGCCCCCCGGAAGTGGCTGGGAGGACAGAAGCACTCATCTCAGGCCTCTGGAGCTACTAGTCCAAGGTCAAGGCCCTCTTCCTGTAAGGGAGGATCTTCCTTGTTTTCTCCTGTTCCCCCATGGCTGCTGCCTCGGAGAGCCTCACTCCGGGCGGTGCCTGTCGTCACATGGCCTCTCTCCCTGCGTCTCTGTGTCCACATTTCTCTCTCCTTATAAGGACACTCTGTAGGGTCAGGGCTGCCCTCGGCTTATGTCTGCAAACATCCTATTTCTAAACAAGGTCATGTGGACAGGCAGAGGGGGCAGGACCTCGACATATCTTTGGGGGTACGTAGTTCACCCTACAATGTGGCTCAGCTCTGCTCACCTGAGTGACCAGGATCCTCACGGCCCTCAGTGGCAGCAATGTCTGTCACAGGTACCTCCCTGTTTGGAGTGTCATCTGCCTCATCTAGTCTTTCCCAACTCCCAGGGGAAGGCCTGATGCCCCTGGTCATTTCTCCACTGTCCCTTCCTGCTGCAGGAGAGGACGGCTGTGTAAACAGCAGAGTGACCACAACTGAGCAGGACCATGCTACAGAGAGGTGCTGATATGGAAACTGAGACAGTGTCCCCTCCACACTAAGGGGAACTAAAGTCCCAGGGAGCCGCTGGGCGGGGCCATGAAGTATAAAGTGAACACTTGGCCGGAGGGAAGAGCTTGATCCCCCCGCCAAGCTGGGCTCTTCGGTAGCCCTGTGGGGCTGCAGAGGACAGCGCCCCCTAGAGGTCAGATATGCGGGCCTTGCAGCCGACGCTGGATGGGCCCAGGGAGCCAGCAAAGGCTGGGAACTGGTGGGACCAGAACTGTGGGCGAAGGCTAATCCAGCAGGAAGACCCTCCAACGTTTTGCTAAAGGGAAGGCTCCCCACCGAGGGACGTAATTATCACTGGGATCTCAAAGGAGTGTGTCAACGGGAAAGGGCAATAGCCGGATGGGCTCAGCCTCCAGGTTTTGATTTCCTCTTCACACCGGTGACTGGCATCGGACATGGCTCCGATATCCATGGCTCCAGGGATATCCTGGAGCTGGGGCCCAGCCGTCGCCTCCTCAGAGAAGCAGCAAGGAGGCAGGCATCACTGAGTCCTGGCCCCTTGTCCTAACTAGAGGACAGGCACCTGTGCTTCCTCCCGAGACCTTAATGTCTACGCCACACCTCAGCTTTCTGGGTGGAACCTGCGGGATTCACCAGGACAAGTCCCCGTGTCTGTGTCCTAGAAGTGGGTTCACTTACTCCTGCTCCCCAATCTCAATTAACCCTGCCTGGGAGCAGCCGCATAGGAAACCACATCCTCTTCACCCCCGTGGGGCTCCCTTAGTGCAGGGGGCTCAGGCTGGTCGCAGATTCCACTCCAGGCCTCCCCAGCGCTCTCCTGCTGCTGACTCCTGACAGCTTCACTTTTAACTCTATTTACATGCTGAAAAGTACATAAGATTTTTATCATGCACTTTCCTAGCGTCAATTTTCCCATGATGAGAACAAGGCTGTAAACACCCATATTTTCCTAAGCCTATTATAGTCCTCCATCCCTGTGTGGGGAGTCGGTGAGCAGGGTGGGCTGTGCTCCCGGCTCCCCGGGCTGGGTGGAGAAATGGGCACAAGGTGACACTGGAACCCAGACTCCCTGGTGCCTTCCACTGCGTGGCCCCCTTTGCTCCTTCTGGTGGCCCTTCCTGTGTGTCTCAGTCTGGATGGCTACTTCTGGGACCACTCAAGTGGCACCCAGAGAGATAGAGACCCTGTGTCCCCCAGTCCTTGTCACCCCAGAGAGAGGCACTTTGGATCTGGCTCGCTGGATCTGCACCGGGCCAGGCTTTGGGAAAGAGACACCCCTTCGGGTCTTCCATGAGTGATTGTTGAGTGAATGAATGAACACTCTTGACTCTGGTGTGTTGCTAGTCAGTTTCCCATCAGATATTGAAGGCAGTGTCAAAGGGGGAAAGGTCATCTTGGCTCACAGTGTCAAAGTCAGTCAGCCCTGTCACTTTGGGCCTGCAGTGAGGCAGGAACACCATAGTGTGTGGTGGAGCAACACTGCTCACCTCACGGTGATCAGAAAGCAGAAAAGAAAGATCAGGGGCCCAAGGTCCCCGTATTCCCTCCATGTGACATCCTTCCACCTCCTAAACCCCTGTGGCTGGTGGGCCACACAGAAGCAGGTGATGGGTGAGACGGGACCCAGGGCTGTAGAGACTGAGGTCTCCTCGTTTTCCTTATCTGCATTGTGAGCAACCTCTGCTGCAGGTGGCATATTTTGCTGATGGGGAAACTAAGCCACAGAAACAGGCAGTTGCTTGTCACAGATTAGGTGCTAGTTAAGGGGCAGGGCTGCAGACTGACCCTAGATGGTTGGGCTCTGTCTCTTACTCTCTCAATTATGTGATCAGCTGCAGAGGTAGACATTGCTGCCGTGGCTGGTTCTTCTCCCCTGGACTCCAGATCAATCTGCAGAGTCAGAACATGGGTCCCCCACACAGTGGGGTACAAGAACTCTTCCTCCCTGGGGGGCAGTGTGCATTCCTGCATTCTTCCTGCCAGCTTTCCCCTTGGGCTCCTGTTGCCTGGCCTTTGGGCTTGATGTCTCTTAGCATGTGTTCAGAGATGGAGGGAAGGGGGTGGCCAGGGACAGGTGACTGGAGATGACTGGAGTTGGGGTCCAGCTCATGTGTGCAAAGAGCAGTCGGTGACATCTTGTCCTAGGAACATGCAAGCGGCTTCTCCCAGTCCTGAAAAGAGAGATGTAGCCATGCAAGAGCAGGAAGCAGGACGGAATCAGAGCTGAGCGGACTCCACCTCTACGTCATGGCCAGGGCTTACCTGGAGGCCGGGGGAGGCCAGGTGTGCCTCGTGGGAGCCCAGGAGTCTTTGGCTGCAGCCAAAGTCCCTCATCAGTGCAGGTGTCCTCCTTAAAGTTCTGCATTCAAGATGCCCTTCGCAGCTTTGCTGTAAGTGGACCGAAGTTGGCTACCTGGGCTCTGAGAGGGCAGCTAGGAGCTCTCCACACTGTGTTTGTCCCAGAATGTTTTAGGTTGTTACTATGTAGGGCAGAAAGTGGACATTGACATGTCACAGAGAGAGGGTCACTGTGTCTTAAAGCACTGAGCGACAGACAGAGGATTCTAAATGATTAGCAACAGCTTTCTTTGTGTCACGGTTCACAGGAGGGTGTTTTGATTTTCCTTGGTTTTGCATTCTGTTATTTTTATTGCATACAATAAACACAGACCCCCCTCTTGAGATCACCAAGGCGAGAAGTCACTAAAGATGAGAACACAGATGAGCCCGGGGCCAGGCCTCTCCCTCCAGAGGGCGTGGTGGGGAAGTCACCTGCACAATGGAAATCACATCCTGTGTGAGGAAGGGATGTTTGTCATCCCCGTCTTTCCCTCTTATCTCACTGACAAGGAGCAGGATGGAGAAGGCGCTGTGATGGAGTGAAGCCGGCGGGAGCATGACCGAGCAGCCCATCACCTGGGAGGTCATCACACCTCCGCTCGGGCTTCGGAAATGAAGGAGGCCTCGCGTCTCGTAGTTGGGGGACACTGCCCCCACCTCCCGATCTCTAGGTCGGTGGAAACCCAGGAATCCTGTGTGAGCCCGCAGAGAGCTGGCTCAAGGTTGGAGCTCAAGGTGACTTGTACAGAGGACTGTCACCAAACTGTAACCTAGAATCCGACTTGGGAGCGATCCGTAATGAGAACGGCCAGGGGTTGGTGAGGAAGACACAAAGGGCTGCCCGTGGGGTTCCTCAAAAAGCCTTCTCTGTAAGACGATCTGTTTTAATGTGAAGAATGTTCCTGTTGATTTGTCGCTTTCAATAAGCAGCAGGCAGCGTGGAACACGGGCTCTAGCTCATCGGAGGCGCTGGAAGCTGTTGACGATTCAGATTTGCTTTCCGGAGCTGGAGACGGTGCGATGAACAAAACAGACAAGTCCATCCCTCTCGGGGCTGACGTTCTAATTAGGGGGTGGGAGGGTGTGATTGGTAATAAACCACAGATAAACTTAGTGTGTCATGCAGGAGAGTAGTGCTATAAAAATCAAGCAATTTTAGGGAGAGAGGAGTCAGGTAAGAATTTTAGACTGGGAAGTCACAGTTTCTGTGACGGAATGATGCTGAGCAGAGATCAAAATGCAGCGATGAGGAGGCTGTGTGCATGACGGGGACAGGGTATCCCTGGAAACTGAGGCAGTCTGTAGGAAGGTCCCGAGGTGGGAGTGAGACGGGGCATTTCAGGAAAGCATAGGTGCTGATGTGGCTGGGAGAGAGTGGGCTGCAGGGAATGGTGAGGATCAGGGTCAGGATGAGAGCTGGGTCTTGGACTGTGCTGGCAAGGGCTTTGTTCAGTGTGATGGGAGGTATTTGAGGGCTTAGAGCTAGAGCATGGTGTGACACTACTGATGCTTCAGAGAACTACTTCCATTCTGGAAAAAAATGTGCTGTATCAGTCTGTTATTGCTGAGTAACAAATAACTAACCCTAGCACGTTAAAACAATACCTATTATCTCACAGTTCCATTGGCCAGAAATCCAGATGGGCTTCCTTCAGGTTCCTGTTCTTCATCTTGCCAGGTCAAAGCCAAGGTGCTGGATGGCTAGGTTCTCATCTGAGGCCCCCAAAGGTTACCTACCAGACCCATTGAGGTTGCCGCAGAATTCAGTTCCTGTGGGTGTAGACTGAGGCTCCTGGGCATGTTGAGTCCTTGGGCTTTGAGTCTCTTTGACTAGTCTTCCGTCCCCAGATGGAGAAGGCTCTCCTCTTTCAAGGGCTCATGTGACCACTCAGGCCTGGTGGGATTTGTGACTGAAGGTGACTGTGGAGTGATGACTCTGCCCCATCACATGCTCTGTGGCATCTAAGAGAAGGAGGGTGTTAGAATTCTGCCAGGACACACATGCCAGATGGCCTAGCACTACTCAGGGGGAAGGTATCTCGGTACCTGGAAGTCTCTCTAACTGGGATATGGAACCCAGAGTCGCAAATTCAAGATGACAATGCCAATCTCTTTCAAAGAGCATTTATTAAGCACTTCTGTATTCCAGCAATGTTGTGCATCATAAGGCCAAAAGATAAAAAAAAAGCCAGCAACAGAAAATTTCATCTCCCGGGAGGCTGAGACTATTGATAAGAAAGCAAGAGCAGTCTTCCCCCAGTATCTGTGATCAATCGAATCCTCTCCACAGATACTCATCCCTGGTGACGAAGTGTAGGATTCGAGTAGAACCTGCGCGCATCGTCTCCTACACTTCAGATCATCTCTGGGTTACTTACATTGCCGAATGCAATGTGCATCACTGTTACCCTGCGTGGTTGAGGGAAAGATGACAAGAGGAAAAGTCCTACGTGCTCAGGAGCCATCACAGCTGGAGCATGGCATGTGGCAGATGCAGTGTAACTTTCTTCAGCACTTCCGGGCCGTGCTTTGTTGGATCTGCTAGTGTGGGAGCTGAGCTGTGGAAAGCCGACCTTGTTGGGTCTAGCAAAATCGGAGGGAGCTCAGCGCTGAAGGATGCAAGAAGGGGAAGCACCTGGCGGGGGCCCAATCCCTTCCTCACACCTCTGACACCAGCTACGGGTGCTGGCTCCAGGCTCATGGATGTTCCCTGAGTGTGGCTCGGGCAGCTCTCTCTAGGCTTAGGAATAGGATTTTAATGACAGTAGTAGATGTTCTTCATAATAGCCTCCAACTAAATGTCCCTCAATGAACACAGAGAAAACAGACCGTATTATTTCACATCACAGAATACTACCCAGGGACAAAAACCTTGTAAAGCACAAACTACTGATAAGTGCAGTACATAGCAGAATATTAAGGACACTGCTGAGAAAAGGCAGCCAGACACAAAAGGGCACCTGCTGTAGGATTCTATTTATATGAGCGCCATGAAGAAGCAAAACCAGTGTACCCTGGAGAAGCCGGAAGAAAGTTATCCTTGGGGTGGGAGGTAGTGATAAGTGGGGACACCAGGGAACTTCCTGGGGTGCTGCGAATGTCCTCAAGTTTTATCCTAGCGGTAGCCCCCTGGTATGTATATGTGTAAAAATTCATTGTAGTTCACTTGAGATATATGCAGCTAGATGTAAATTATATGTATCAGGAGGAATAAAATCGTTACCACAGTGGTAACATCAACCACATAGAGAGTGATACATTAGCACTCTGCGTCTATTATCTCTAACCCTCGGTGGTAGGCATCATGATTCCTACTTAATAAATAAAAGACTGAAGTGTCAGCCAGCTGTGGTGGGGTATACGTGTAATCCCAGCATTCTGGGAAGCCGAGGCAAGAGGATTCTAAGTTCAAGTCCAGCCTGGGTAATTTAATAACTTAGGGAACAGAAAGCCCACCTGGCTGGTGTTGGTTCCTACACCACAGAGTCACCATTCTTAGGATTCCAGTTTGCACTGGACCTTTGTGGGAATATGCCTCGCCTATTCCTGAATTCCTGTCACTGGTGACTGACAGACTGCCTCCAGGCCTTCTTATGGCCACTAGAAGCAGGCAGCCCGGAGCCAGAGAGGATGGGCATCAAAAGTCTCCATCCACCTGGCCCCACCCAGGGCTCCTCAGCTGACCGCCTTCTGTATGGTGCTGTGGGGCGGCCTCCAACAGGAAGAAGTGTGCTGATGAGCGAATCGGGCCCCTCCAGCCTTTGGTGACAAGCACAGGCCCAGCCAGCCTTTGGTGACAGGCATGGGCCCAGCCAGTCTTTGGTGACAAGCAGGCACTCTATAACCAAACAACTGTAATAGGCTGGTGTTTATCTTGCAAGATGAGTGCGTTTAATAAAGTATTAATATGAAGGGTAGATTGCTTCTCCTGTCAAGCGGGCAGAGTGAGGTTAGAGAGGTGGGAGAAGCTGGGGCCTCTCCTGGGGGGAGGACACCCTAAAGATGCTCTGCAGGGGGAGCTGAGGCTTCTGTGCTTCGCAGAACAAATGCATTCCTCCCAGGCTACTGTAAAGAATCTTTCATAGGATTCTGGTGTTGCAAACCCCAACTCTGTCCCTGAGGTCAGGAGAGGTGCTTAGATGGAGGACCTGGCCATCCTGGTGGTGGGAAGTTTTGGGTGAGTGGCAGGCCAGACCCACATGGGATGGGGTACTCTTCAGGGAGAACGTGCAGCCATCTACATATCAGGCTCAGATGCTGGTCCCGGTGTCTGGAGACTCTGGCACGCCAGGAGCTCCTGAATCCACGTTCACTCCTTCTGGAAGTTTGTTCACCTCCCTTTGCCTTGGAGCTGTCTCAGCCTCAGCACACTTAGCATTTGGGGCCAGGCATTCTTAGCGGTGGGGACTGTCCCTTGCCCTTTTACTCAGCACCATCCTTGCCCTGTACCCACCCCTGCCAGTAGTTTAGCTCCTCAACACTTGTGATAACCACAAATTACTTTAGGATTTTCCAAATGTCCCCTTGGGGGTCAAAAGCCACCCCTGGTTAAGAATCATTCTGTTTGATCAGACTGTTTCTTACAGCTTCTGAGGTGAGGTACAGAGGCCAAACCTCCCCGGACCATGGAGACTGCTTCCCTGATAACTGAGCTGCCTAGCATGAAAGGCCTGATCTCTGGGGCTTTGATTCTGCAAAATGAACCCTTTCCCCGGTTTATCATTAGGAAAACTCCGTGGCACCTGTTCATTTAAACTGATTCGGGTTCAGAGCAGAGCTGCACTTCATTCTGAGCACGTCTTAAAATAATAAGGTCGAGGAAACAAAATTGTTACCGAGCAAATTCCCTTTGCAAATTTTCAGGCCCTTCAGTGCTAAAATGAGATAATCCAGTCTAGTGCTAGTTGCTTGTTGGGGGGAGAGAAAAATAAAAGACAAAAAAAGAATTAAAGATTCCTTTATTCTGCCCTTAGCTTCTGAGCTTCAGCAATTAATTCTTATATGCTAAAGGACTTCTGTGTTTATGAGGTATTATTATTTAATGTGGGCCTATTTTAAATTGTAATTTTTTCATTACGTTGCCTCATTTTACTTATTAAGACCAGTTTATAACCTAGCTTAGACTTTGTTCTGGAGTAATAACTATTTTTCTTTTAAAATATTCTGTAATAAGCTGTCATCCATATTTTAAATTTTATTCTGTGGCAGCGACGCCTCGCTGTTGATCACGAGCTGATCCCCGTGCTTCTAAGCATGCTGGAGGACTGGGGCACCCCCCAACCCCACCGGCTTTGGCTTTGGAAATCTCTTGGTCAGAAGTGAACGGCTCCATAGTGGCCACTCACCCTCTGCGTCCTGGGGGTCACCTGAGATGGCCAAGACCCTTGAGCTCCCTGTTCTGACCCTTCTATGCAGAGTCCCGTGACGTGACGGTTTGCTGGGAGGAAAGCAGAGGGGCCGTGGAGAAGTGAGGGGGCTACAGGCCCCCCGTGCCAACGGTCTCCCATTTTAACGGTTCCACCGCGCTCCTTGCCTGGCCTCTGCCTCCCCACCCGCTGTATCCCTCACAAGCAAAGATCATTACCCTCATTTGGCAGGGAGGGAAACTGAGGCTTAGAGCCATGGAATGACTCCTTTAGGTTGCAGGGCTAGCAGGGTTAGAAACTGTCCCCAGGTCTGTGATTCCTAAGCTCAAGGTCCCAGGGTCTCTGCTCAGGGGTCCCTGGTCACAGTCTCACGCAGAGGAGACCAGCCTTCCCAAGGGGGCTTTTCAGACACCATCTTCTCTCTTTCTCATGTGATATCATCATTGTCCTGAGTAATAAGTACCATAAGCCCATTTTTCAGATGACAATAACAGGGACTTACTTGCCCTCTGTGTCCAGGGCGGAATAAAGGCTACCTAGCCTGTATCTTCTACTTTAAGATCAGAGCTGTTTCCTTTAGTCCCACTGCCCCTCTGTGGCTTCCCCGTCACTGACTGACCCTCAGCCCCACCTGCTGGGCCCTGGGCCTGCAGAAGGGACTGCAGAGACAGCCACAGCAGACAGGGACTTTCTCCAGAATCCTGTGTGACTATGGCATCTCACCCCGCTCCTCTCCCGCCAGTGGCAGTTATGTCTTGGATGTTGGGTTGGCCCAAATTTAAAGAGCTGGTCACCTACCTGCAAGGACACAGAGAAAGTTCCAGAGGGTGGTGGCAGACTGTCAGATAAGAGTCAGACACTGGGGTAGTAAAAGGGTCCCAGGGCTGTGTGACCCACGGAACTGGGGTGTGGTCTTAAAGTACCTATGAATTGGTTTGAGGGATCTTGGCTAGGTTCCTTCTTTCTGTGAGGCCTCAGTTTACCCATCTGTATAACAAAAGGGATTTCCACTCCAGACCATTACACCCCTTTCGCTCTGATGGTTTCTGACTGGGGACCTGCTCTGGACATCCAAGCCCGTAACAGTGTGACCACACCTGTTCATGGACTGACTAGCTCATCCTTTCACCTGCGCGTTCATTATTTTTCCCACTGAGCACGTGCTATGCACAGCATATGAATGGCATGTGGTGATAGAGTCACCACTAGAACAAACCACCCCAAATCTCTGTGGTTTAACAGAGCAACATTGAATCTCTCACTCACAGGAGTTTCCCTGGACACCGGGGGAGGACTTTACTCCCTGCAGTCAGTCAACTACCTAGTTTTTTCCATCTTATGAATCCTCCTCCCCTAAATCCTCAGAGCCCTCCTCTCTCAGATGGCAAAGGAAAGAAGGGGTTCGGGAAAACATGGGAGAATTCTAAGGGACAGGTTGGAAAGCCATATTACCCTGGTCAGGGTTTGGTCCCATGGCCAGGATGTAATCAAGTGGCCATGGTTTGGATACGTGGCCTTGTCATGTGGGAAATGCACTTAGGAGAAAGAGAACACAGAGTGTGGGGGACACGTAGTCCCTGTGGGGTTGGGGGTCACACATGGCCCCGAGTTGATGTCGTGTATAAGAGAGATGTGAAGACAGCTTTGGACCCCAGTGTGAGTTTAGGTGAGAGTTGGGGGCAAACTGGTGACCGTAGGTTCAGTTGGTGATTGGCAGCTCAGCCTTGAGCCCTGCAGGAATTTGTGCCCCTCACCTGGTTGTCAGTGAAGGACACCCTGCCTAATGAAGATGTCCCAGGTCAGTCACTTTCCCTAGCAGACACCTCAAAGGCCAGAGAGCTGGCTGGAAGTTCTGGGGTTCTCCAGCCTCAGCTGCTCTCATCCATAAAATGGGAAAAAAATTCAACAGTATTGTGGTCTGCAGGTGCCTGGAGGGGTGGCAGGGGTCTGCAGAGGGCCACAGAGCAGGCTTCCCGAGTCTTCTGATTAACAGTATAACCACAGCATTATCAATAATGAAACACAAGTTAATAATAAATAAACAAAATAATGATAAATAATACATACATCATGCATAATACATTATACTCTGGGGATTCTGAACATCTATTGCTTCTGACAGAGGGAGATTTGATTATCTGGCTGGAGATCACAGAGGGGAGGCCCTCAGAGGAGTTAGGAGGTCAATGTAGGGGACAGGCATCTAGAAGTGTCACATTCATCTCTCTGCAAAGCATTTGAGGCCCTGGTGGTCCAGAGACGATCTGCACCCCCACTAGGGTTATGCGAACCAGGAGCCATCCGGGTGAAAGGGGAGGTACCTGCTCCTCGTGGTCCTTCATAGCTCAAATTTGGAATGGGAAGCCCACAGCCCAGTGAGGCGAACACTGTTCACCCTCAGTAGAATCAGGTGGCCTGGTCAGGCTGCCCTTGAGATTTGTGACTTCCCTGGTCCAGCTGCAGGTCCGTGCACTCATTCCATATGCCCTTATACCAACCAACAGGGCCAGAAACACCCTTAGACTGGAGGCAGAGTGACAGAGACAGCTATGTGGCCTTTCAGGAGCTCCCAGACCACTGTGGGAGACAGATTGGCTAAAAAGGACATTGCAGTGAAAGGACTTGGGGCTATGACAGTTGCTCTGTGGGGCCTTGAATCCACATTTAGGGATACTGGGTAAGTGAAGCTGGGTGTGTTGAGAGATGCCCCCAAGGTAAACGTGTCCAAGCAACAAACGGAGGGTGGGCACTGCAGGTAGAAGCCATGGCAGGTGCAGACCCAGGAGCTGTAGGAAACTTCGCATCTCCGGGGAACCCTAAGTGCAGCAGGGCAACTGAGGCGTTGTAAGCACAGGGTGTGGGAGCAAAGCATGATGCAGAACCTTGAGCTGTCTAGGGATGGGAGATGGCTTCACCCCCAGAGAAATGACACAGGTGATCCAGGTGCAGGAGGGGACAGCAGTTTGCTGGGCAGCTCCCAAAGCCCCGTGTAGCTATATCGAGGTTCATTCAAGACTTCACTCGGGCAGCCTGCTGGCCAAGCAGCCACGGTGCGCCAAGCGTGGCACAGAGAACTGGAGGTGTGCACCAGGCCCCCACCGCAAGGAGAGCCCAGTCTGACGGTGGAGCAGACACACAAAGAACCATCTGCTGTGTGACGGGGATGCAGATGGGCTGTGATCGAGATGCTTACGAGGGCCTGTGAGCTTAGAAAAGGGAGGAGCAGACTCAAATAAATCCAAGCAAGGGGACTGTGGCATTGAACCTGGAAGGACCTGGATGAGGTCAGAGGAGAAAGGAGAGGAAGGGAGGGAGGGAGAGAGGTTGAGCAGTGTAGCTTGGGCTATGGGAGGGCCAGGTGGGGTTGTAAGGTGGTCACAGCACAGCGTGAGGCTGGTTGAGTTGCAGGGGCCTGGAGAGGTGAGCTCATCAGGGACCCAGTTGACCATGACAGACTCCAAACTTGGTCCTGAATTGGAAGGCAATGGGGCAGGGAAATGGAATGGCATTAACCACAGAGGAGGCATCCTCATATTTGCATTTTCATAATATCACCGAGACGCCAATGAGGTAGGTACATTAGGCAGACAAGTCTGCAGGCTGGAGACCAGCAAGCCGCCTGTCACAGATTTCCCAGACTCATGCAGAAATGGTGTCGAGCGGAGCATAAAAGACAGTCCTGGGAGCTATTGGGGAGGCAGAATTGATCCATCTTAGAGACAGACGAGTGGATAACTTTCCACCCATTGTTCAGTGGCTTTCATCTCTTAAACAGCCCCCTCCACCCCATCTCCCTTCCGATAAAAAGGCGGGTGGTTGGGAGTTCCAGTTAGTCCAGCATGGAAGGGTGTATATCACAGGCCTTTCTGTTCTAGCCTGGAAGATACGGTTGCAGTAATTGGTTTGTTGTAATAATATTTATTACAATAGTAATTACGCAGCGCAGGAGCCCTGGGAGACTGTCATTGTGGCTGTGACGTGGTATTTATCTTCATGAGATAGGGGTGACCTTTTTCTTCATGAGTGGTAGTGCACAGAGCTCTCACTATCACGTGGAGATAAATCCCAGACCCACCGCAGGGGGAGGGTGGCACAAGGAATTTATGTGGCCCCGATGCCCACCGTCCACACGGACGTGGCCTTAAATTCAGCTCATAGAGCTGCTGCCAAATGCCTGCCCACCTGTGTGTTTCCTTTTGCACCTTAGGGTGGTGCATGCCGGCTTAGGGCTCTGGAGTTCTGTGCGTCACTTCTGTACCCACAGACCAGGATGGGGCTGGGACTCTGTCCCTGCTCTCAGGAGCTCCTAGCCTGGTGCAGATGCAGCCCCTGTCCTGGGATAAAAAAGTGGAGGGTTCATATTCCTTTCATGCTTCATCCTCATTCGGCATCCGTAAGTGATGATCCAGGTGACACACAACAGGCACTTCTGGGCCATAGTCAGTGATCCAGAGCCAATCAGAGCGCTCTGTATCAAGGGTGCAATGAAACATTTTGGCCAACCCTGCTCCTAACTGTCCTGGAAAGGCGCTCAGTGAGACGACTTCCTGGCCCAGCACCCTCACATCCTCTGCTGGATTTGGATTTGAAAATGCCTTCAGCCACGCGTCACCCTGCTGCCTCCTGGTGGGTGTGATGTGTTCTGCTGCTGTAGTGGGGGTTTGATCCCGCTGCACCCCAAGCCAGACTCCTCGTGTTCTTTCTGATTCCTAGCTCTACTACCCACCTCTGCTTTTGGCTTCTCTCTTTGCAATTCAGGGGTGGTGGGCTCCTGTGAGACAGCAGGAAGGGCACTTAGCTCAGAGTCCAAGGGCTTGCCTACCACACCTGGCATTCAGTGATCATAAGGAAGTCATTCTGCACCGAGGACAAAACCCACAGGGCAGAGGTGACCAATATATAACAATCACAGACAGCCTTTGGAAACCGCCATGCATTAATCACATGTTCACTTGTTCATCTTATTTTTAGTTGTCCAACAAATATTTATTGGACTTCTAAGAAGGACCAGGCATTGCTCTAGAGTCTCATGATAAAGTAGTGATTTCAGCTACTCCAAGAGAAGGGCTTCTGAACCTGACAAGTAGAGGCCAGGCTGTCTTCGTCACTCATTCATTCACCTGCAAAACCTGGGCAGAAGGTATGGCCATCTCTCTGAAAAATCTGTGAGGTAAATGGCAGCGGGTGGGTTGGAATTTGAAGTACCTCTGAAAAAATATGAAACCTAGAGTCTCATCAGATAATATTTAAAATGTCCAGAATACACACAGAATAACTAGACATGTGAAAACTATGACAGTCTCAACTCACATGGGGGAAAGACAATGTGCTGAGCCCACTGATGAGGTCACTTATATGATGGACTCCTAGGATGAAATTATCTGACAAAGACTCTAGACAGTGTTTATAAAAATGCTTCACCAAGTAATTCAAAATCATATGGAAACAAATATCAAAACAGAAACACACCGCAAAGAAATAGAGGCTACAAAGAAGAATCAAATTTTAGAAACAACAGATACAATAATGAAATAAAACGCTCCCTGGATGGATTCAGTAGCAGATTGGAGTGAACAGAAGAATGAATTAGTGACCTTAAAGATACAATCAATAGAAACTAACCATTCTGAAAACAGAAAAAAGATTGAAACTCACAACCCAGGCTGGGAGAGGGAAAAATATCAACCAAAAATAAACAAAAAAAAGTAGTGCTATATATTTTTTTAAAAGATTGCAACCCAGTGAAAGAGATAATGATAGAGGTGTTGTTATGCATATGAGAATTACACTAGACAAGACCTCTCCAAAGAATGTGTGGGGAGACAAAAATTGAGTTGAGCCACGTAACTAGTGAAAGATGTGCTGGGAGGTGGAAATGGCTTTTGCAAAGGTCCTGAGATAGGGGCATTCTTGGGGTGCTCAGGGGTCAGCAGAGGTTGTCATGAGTCATGGGACTGAACAGGTTGAGTGAGGGGAGATGAGGCGGTGGAGCAGAGGTGGCCGGGGGCAGTCAGCATAGTCGGCCGGGCATTGCATGCTGGTGCCCAGGCCCAGGGAAGGAGAGCGGGAGGTGGAGTAGTGGGATCCTGAGTGTATCTTACAGAGCTTGCAGGCCTTGCTGGTTGTGTGCATGAGAGAAAGTGGCGACTCCAGGAAGAGAACCAGCTGCTCTGAGCTCCTGGAGGGAGAGGGAAGGAGAAATATCACTTCACATTAGGGCCTTCTTTCTACGGTGCCTACAGGCATTCAGGGGCGCGGTAGGTAGGTCTGCCCCCAGCTCCTGCCATCGTGGCTGCTCCCCATGAGCTCCTCCAGTACCAGTGGCTCCTCTGCCTCTGGTCCGAGGCTCCCCGTGATGTGCGGTCTCCACTCTGCCCACTGCACTGTGTACTCGCTCAGTGGTGACATCCTATCCCACTGTCCTGAGAAAAACAGCCTGCCTGGCCCAAGGCACCTGGCACCGTGTTATTGAGTGGAGACCTCGTGTCTGGCCAGAGGGGGAAGCTCTGGGTCACTAGCTGTCACCAATAGCAGGCCAAGCAGGTGGGGTCAAAGAGGCAGGCTCAGAAGCCCTTGAGGTCCTAGGAGGCTCCGGGCTTGGGCTGCCTGGGAGGAAACCACAGCTCAGCCTGCTCTGACTATGGGATGGTCACGGAACAGACAGAACCAGATTCTCTGATCCAGGCAGTGGTCTAGGCCCTTGGGTAGTATGGAGATGGGAGAGTTTGTGACCCTGGGTCCTGGTGCCTACTCCAAGTAGATCATTATAAGCACTTTTCAGTGTGCTGGGGTCACAGTGAGGGTACTTTGGGACTTCAGTATTCCAGGGAATTAGGGAGTATGTCTCCACGAATCCTTGAAGCACAAAGTTAGCAGAGAAAGAGCAAGGAAGCAGGATGGGGCAGAGGAGACAGCCTGTGCACAGGCCCAGGGGTGACAGAACTTGTGCATGAGGGAGAGTAAAAAGTGGCAGGGACCAGATGAGGAGTGTAGGTGACCGGGCCGGGTGTGGGCCACACCTCTCTGCAGAGCTTATGAGCCGGGGCTGGGGATTTAGCTCAGCGGCATAAGCGCCTGCCTTGTAAGCAGGCAGTCGTGAGTTCAATCCCTGGTACCGATTAAAAAAAAATAATAATAAAATTAAATTTAAAAAAAAGAGCTTACGAGCCTTCTCCCCTGAGCACAGGAGGCTCCCGGGGTTCGGAAGCACTGAAATGAATTGTAGAGGCCCAGCCCATGGGGAAGTCAGGCAGACTCTGGTCTCATGGTCTCAGGGAGTTTGTCCTTCACCACTGCTGCCACCCACTGAGCCCCCGAGACAGCAGCTGAGAGGAGGTGAGTCCTGAAGGCTGCCCACAGCGGGAGTGGTTCCCCTCTAGTCCGAGCAGCCCCTGAGCTGAGTTTGTGGAGAGCAGCAGAGGACCCAGGCCCAGTAATGCTCCCAGGCAGCTTTGGGCAGAGGGGCCATCTGTCATTATCTCGTTAGGCCCCTAAGCATCGCTGTGATTTTGCTAAATGTATCTTAACAGGACGGTGTAAATGCTGTCAGAGATAGAGGGCAGAGTGATGGGCCGCGCGGGTAATGAGCGGCTTAGTTAAGATGGATCCCTCTCCGCTCCTGATCTGCATCTGCGCACCGAGTGCGGCTGGGCTCACTCGTGGAAGCTGACTGGTGCCCATTTGAGTGCACGGAAAGACAAGGCCCCGTCCAGCAGGCATCCTTGGCTGATGCACCTCTCTGGTGAATGGGGTAAAGTTGTCCCCAGGTGGCAGTCTTGGCCCCAGACCTGGATTCAGGCTCAGTTAGCATGGGATATGGGTCTCGATGGGACAGAAGCCCTAAAAATTTCCCCCTCATTTCACAGATGGGGAAACTGAGGCCCAGAGGAAACTTTCCTGAGGTCCCAGAGATGGTGGACAGTGCAGATGAGAGCAGAACCCAGGCCCTCTGCCCTTCCCTGGGACTCGTGGCCCCTGCCCTGCCCTCACACGCTCAGCTGCACTTTCAGTGGCCCAGTGGCCCTACCTAGGGAGGCAGCGTGGACCTGAGGCCCAAATTCCGAACCCTCTTGCTGGAGACCTTGTGGCTGGGCCCTCCTTGGCCCTGTTTTGTGTTTGTTTGTATTGTGGCTTGGACACAGGACCTCCACACTGAGCTACATTGCTCGCCTTTCTAAAATGTATTTATTAGTTTTTAAACTTTTGAAATAGGGTCTTGCTAAGTCATCCAGTTACCCCAGCTGGCCTCAAATGTGTGATCCCCCTGTCTCAGCCTCTCAGAGTGTCCATGAAGAAGCCCCCTCTGGGTTTATGCCCCATCCCTCAGGGAGAATTCCATGTGAGCCTCCAACTTTGATCAGGACAGATGCCAGTGAGCTGCTCTGCTCCACGTCCTCCCAGACCAGGGTCCAGATGTCAGCCCACTGTCTTGGGACCACCCTTCCTGGGCTGGATGGTGGAACACTGGAGGGAGTGGAGGTCAAGGGTCAGGGGTCAGGGGTCAAGTGGGTGGACCTTAGGGACAGAAGGCCCTGGGTCATGCTTTTCCCCTTGGGCCCTGATTGTGCCTGCAGCCCCATCATGCAGGAGGAAATCGAGTCCCACAGAGGCCCTGGAACTCAGCCAGTTGAGTACTGGGTGGCAGCATGAGAAGCCTGAGCCAAAGGCTGACCTCAGATTCAAGAAGGGGGTTACTTGTGGGGGGAAGAGGTGGGAAAGCAGGAGAGGGGATTTTCAGAAAAATAACCGGGGCAGTTTTTTGGGAAATGATGAACTTTTGGGAAATAGAGCTGGAGCGATGTTAGTCAGAGCTGGAAGAGAACCTTTCCAGCACTGGAAACACCTCTTGGCTATGGACACCTCTGTCCCTCTCCTGTGTGTGCCGGTCCATTTGGATAGGTGCTGTCTCACCTGGCATCGGGTGTTGATGGGAGCCTTCGTCAGCCCTCCCCACACACCTGTCAGAAGTCTCTGTCTCCCTCCCTCCAGACCTCAGACCTGCACACAGGCCCCTGCTTACCATGACCTTGAACAGGAAAGGTCTGGATATATCATTGTCAAACCCGGCCTCAGGCCCTGAGGGATTAAGATCCCCCTTCACCTGCTCCTCCCAGCATTTGGTGTGTATTTTGGGGTGTCTCCTTCTGCCAGACCTGGCTCAGGCCCCGTGGCACTTTCCCGCCCCATCTGAGAGCCAGACCTATGCCAAAGAAACAGTGTCAACCAATGGGACTGCAGATGGGAGGCTACTCCCAGAATTCCCAAGTCATGTGACCTCTCTAAGTCACGTGACTCAGCTCTGTGTGATAGTACGAGGAGTCAGGAAGAGATCAGCCTCAGCATGGGATTTAGCCAGATTGGAATCCAGCTTATCTGCCTCCCTCAGTGTGATGTGCAACCAGGAGCTTCCGGACCTGCAGAGCAAAGCCCACTGGTGATAGAGGTGTGTGTCTAGCACCCACAGGGCCCGCACCGGAGAAATCTTCCAGAGCACCTCTTGCCATCCTCTGACTTTGATGATCTGCTGCTTGTGGTGGAGCTCATGATCCAGAAGGAGAGGCAGATGGGCAGACAGACAGCCATGGTTCAGTGTGACAGCGCAGCCATCACAGCTTCTTACGGGAGCACAGGTGGCTGCCGCAGCCAGTGGGCAAACTGGGAGCAAAGTGCTGGCTGGGAGGGAAACAGGGAGGCAAGGAAGGAAGGTGGAGAGAGGGCGGGAAGAAGGACAGAAGGAGGAGGGGTGGGAGGGAGTAAGGAAGAAGCATAAAAGAAAGCAACAAGGGAGAAAAGAAGGGGCATGAAAGCTGAGGAGACTAGAATGTGACATGGGCAAGAAAAGACTTTGGCTC
Source organism: Dolichotis patagonum (assembly GCA_004027295.1). Lineage (NCBI taxonomy): Eukaryota > Metazoa > Chordata > Mammalia > Rodentia > Caviidae > Dolichotis > Dolichotis patagonum. The sequence continues at coordinate 25,637 of PVJX010011742.1, read as the reverse complement.
TCAGAGGAGAGACCCCTGCCTCCCCAAAGCCTTGCGCCCCATGCCACAGGTACCATGTGGGCTGGGAGTGCCCAGATGCCAGCATTTCTCCTGTCCCCTGACCCCCTTGATGCCAAGCAGGGGTGTCCCTGGAGCAGGAGGCAAGGCTGGGACCACATCAGCTCACAGAGACGTCCCCCAGCCTCTGCTCCCTAGGACTTGAGAGGCCCAGGGTGCACCATGGATGGAGCCACTCCCCACTGGAGCACTGTGCTGGGAGCGAGTGTGCCCTGTCAGTTCACACCCCGGGCCCCTCAGGCCCCTCATCCTGCTTTAATTCTGCCCGTTGCTCTAGCAAAGGGGGGCTATAGAACATGCAAATGGTAAATACTGAGAAAAATCTCCTGCCAGGCTGCAGCCTGAAGGGTCAGAGCATGCTGAGCACCCCTCAGCTTCAGGGCTTTGGACGTGTGGTGTCGTGTCTGGAATGCTCTCTCTAGACACCTATGTGGCTCACACCTTCCTTTCCTCCAGCCTCCTCAGAGAGGCATCCTGGAGGGGGTGGGAGAGGGATGTCCCTGTCCACAGCATAGCGTCCCCTCCCACATTACTCTTTGTGGCTCTCAGCTGGTCCATTCCTCCTCACTAATGTGTCACCACCCGATACATCCTCCGTGAATGACTTGACGGTGGTCCCCACGGCTGGAGCACCCACAGCATCGCATCCCAGTGCAGGAGCACATCTGGTTCAGGGTGGCTTCAATACACCTTGCTCTGTGACTCGAGGAAAGACAGGAAGAAGGGGAGAAAAGTTCTGAGAAATCCTGTGGGAAGGGACCCGTTTCCTTTTGTTTAATCCTGTGTTTCTCAAAGTTAGTTGGCGATAAAAATCATGTTGCCTGAAACGTTGGTCACGTCCTTTCCGAGCTCTGTGTACTCTGGGGACAGCGATCTTGTCTTAACCCACCCGGACAGCCCACTGCTGCGCTGAGCTTCCAAGTCATGGCTGCCCATGTCCCCAGGCCACACCTGTGTGCCTGAGTGCAGGTGTCTCTGCTTCCCACCAGGGTGCCCGGTTGCTTCAGACGTCTGCTCCACCTGTTGGTGCCCCTCACGCTGTCACCTGGCTATCACAGCTGAAACCACCCCTTGGTCCCCCCACCCCAGACTTACACTGTGACACCTTGCTGGCTTGCTGGTCACCGAGACCACCAGCATCTCAGATGTGGCCTTTCACCCTCCCTCTGATGTGCCATTGGTGGTTCAGTGGTAGAATTCTCGCCTGCCACCCTCCTTCTGGTGGACGGGAGCTGTCTCTGGTCCTGAACCCATCTTCATCGGGTTGATTACCTTTGCCCACTCTTACCTAGTTCTTCAAAGGTGAGAAAACGGGAAAGGGCAGGACCTCCCACCCCCTAAAGGTGAGCCACGTGGTCATGGTCCCCCAGCAGCCCCTGCTGAACCTCCCCAGGCAGGGCTGGTGGGAAGTGGTCAGGCTGCAAATAGAGGGAGCCAGGACCCTCTCTCACTCCTTCTGTCCCTGGAGAGGCTGTGACAGCTCAGTGCCCATCATGGGACCAGAAGAACTGGGTTTGAATCCCAGCTCTTCCACTTACAGCTGTGTGACCTTGGCAATTTCTTCACCTCTCTGTTCCCCTGCAGAGAGTGGGAATCATAATGTCTCTCTCTCCTAGGATGGTGGCAGCTAAGTAGGGGAATTCATAAGAGGCATTTACCCAGTGCCTGGCCAAGTGGGGGCTCCACACATGTGAACCAGCCTTCCTGAGTTACATGCAGGCTGGCTTACCCTGCCTCCTCCAGAGGGTGGCCGCTTTGTTGGTCACCCTTTCGGTCCTGGATTATCCAACAGGACCACACTTCCCTATCACCACTCCAGCCCTTGCCTTCCTCTGCCTCTGCATGGCCCTCTGGATGGTGGCTGTGGTGTGATGTCATTGTCTTCCCCACTGGGTGCCCTGGGGACCACTCAGAGCCTGTGTCATCATCGTTCCCCAAATGCTAACCCTCAGCTTGCTCAGCACATGGAGCAAATGAGCTGGATGAATGCAGAAAGGAAGGGGAAGTGGGGTCACTGCTTTCTTGAGCCACATGAGCCTTGGGGTTCCCTGGGAACTTGACCTCAGCTTAAGTTCCAGATCCCCTGGGGGGTGAACCCCATGCCCAAGCCCTTCACCCTGGAGCCTGGTCCTGAAGCCTTGGTCAGCGTGGGCAGGTTCACCCTCACTCCAACTTCCAAATTGATCCTCTGCAGGTCAATTCTTGTTGGTTTTTTCCCAGAGCGTTGTGCCCATTAAGTTCCAGGCAGGGGTCAGGCCCCTGGGCTCGATCCGTTTAGGTTGCCTGCACAATTGAAATCCCTGAACCCATCCTGGCTAGTTTTCTCATTAAGATGATTGGACTGGATTGATCCATTCAATCAATGGTCAGACATCAGCGGGTGGGAAGCCGATTGGATGAGCCCAGATGATCAGAACGAGGTTCTTTGCATCGCAGTGTGTACCCAGCACACTAGGGGAGACAGCAGTGACCCACAGGTCTCACCAGGATGAGCTTTGGTGTGGAGGCAGCAGTGGCCCCAAGATGTGGCTACCAGGGCAAGAATTCCAGCCTCGTCTCCAAGGAGCAGGGCAGCTTTCCCACAGGCTTATGGTGGGCAAGAAGCTCCGCGTGGCACCTGCAGAGAGAGGCACCTCCTTTCCAGGAGATCAGCCTGAAATCATCCCCACCACAGCCAAGGGCTGGACCAGGCCCTCCCCAGGGACAGGTCATGTGTGATGGGCACTCCTGTGCTAAGAAAGCCAAGGGCAGCCTCCCGAGACGCTCTTCCTGCGGTTACAGAGCTGGGACTGGAGGAACAGCTGCACCAGGTCCCACTGTGGGCTCAAGGACTCTGGCTGTAGAGGGCAGTGGTGGGAGAAGGGGTGTCAGGTACAAAGCAGTTTGGAAGTGCAGGGCCTGGAGGCATTGCTGCATTTGCATTCCCCCTGGGACCTAGCAGGCTTGTCACACACATCAGACTCTGAGTGGGGTGGAGGTGCAGCTCTGGCCCAGAGCCCCATCTTGGGGTATCTTGTAGACCCAGGCTGGCCCTTCCTGGAGATACCAGCATATGCTACTTTCAGCAGGATATGCATCCCAGAAAGAGTGCTTTAGGTTTGAGAGCCTTGGAAGCCAGGAGGTGGCAGAGCAGGAGATGCCAGTGATTGGGAAGAGAAAGCAAGCAGCTTCACCCTCCCCAGCACCTGTCACAGAACAGTGACCCCACAAGGGTGTGGCAGCCTTTCCTCCTCCGTGTGCCCTCTCCCTGCCTACCTGGTCAGCTTCCCCCCTCACCATCCCTCTCTCCTTTCCTCCACAGGCTACCTGACTGTCAATATTGAGCCTCTGCCTCCGGTGGTGGCTGGGGATGCTGTGACCTTGAAGTGTAACTTCAAGACAGATGGTCGCATGCGTGAGATCGTGTGGTACCGGGTAAGTCACCATGACTGTTTCCTCTGTGCCAGGGCTGCAGCAGAGTCGCTAGAACCCTCGAACACACTGGCTATGTCCTCAGCCCCACTGCAGGCCCAGGCGGCCCTTCCCCCCTGCCAGGTCCGCATCCTGTGCAGATAGCCTCCTGAAAGACTGCTCACCTTCCCTGGCTTCCCATCTGCCCTCAGGACCCGAGTGGCTTGATCTGGCATCATACCTATGCCCGGGGCTGGAACGGGAAGTATTGGAGATAAGCAGGTGCCCACTTGTCCAGAACCAACTGTCAGTCACAGGAAGGACTGCTTTGGGTCTTATGTATATGGGACCTTGCCCACCCTGTTAAACCTTCATGGATCAGGATGGGGTGTCCAAGTCTGTATTCCTTTTGCCCTGGGCTCAGAGAGGTCCAGCTGGCACTGACACTTTCTTGTAAGGTGCGCTAGGTGTGCATGCACGAGGTGCCACAAAGAATTCCCTTTCCATGATCTAAGCCAGGGGCAGGCAAGGCTTTTTGTTGAAGCCCCAGACAGTAAATATTTTCCTTTCTGCTGACCGCGTAGCCTTTGCTGCACCTCTCCCTTCTGCCGTTGTATTGCAAAGTAAAAGCACTCCCGACAGGGTGTGAATGAAAGGGCACGCTGTGTGCCCATGAAACGCTATGCACGGACTCCGAAATTTGAATTTTGTGTAATTTTCATGTGTCGCAAGACAGTCTTCTTTCCCACGAGGCAGAGATTGTTCTGAGCTCACAGGCTGTACAAAAACAGGATGTTGGCTGACTTGGTTCGTGAGCTCTAGCTTGCAAAGCCCTGATCTAAAAGCCGCACTGTTGTAATCTTTGCAAGCTGGTTCGCCCTGTCGTCACACGAAGCCAGCGGGCAGCCAGTCGGGTAGAGATGCCTGGAGTGAGGAGTGGGCGGGGAGGAAGGGCAGAGATCTGGTGCAGTTTGGTGATCTTGAATATAGAGTGGTCTCCTCTCTACTGCCCAGGGCTTCCTCCAGTCCCCCCATGGGGATCGTGGTGTCAGAGGATGTCCCGGCTACCTGCACCACTCACAGCCTCGGCTCAGAACTGCTGTCCTCCTCCTCTTCGCCCTTGTTGCAGTCCTGTTGGAGTCAGCTGCCCCTCTGTCCCTGCCTGCGTGTCTGGTCTTTGATCCATCACTGGCTGATGGGGGCTGTTTGGTTGGTTGGGTTCTGTGCTCCTTTGAACCCAAACCCCATCTCGGCATTGTAGTTTGTCTTACTTAGAATCAGCTCCCCGTGCCCTTGACCAGAGCCCTATGGGTGTGAACCTGATACCCGGTAGCCTGAGGGTCCCCCTACAGGAAGGCGGCACTGGGGAGTATGTGAGGCGGGGCCACGGAGTGCATCCCCAGAGGCGCATGACAGGACGTGGGAGACGCTGGACTGCCACAGGCCGGGAGCGTCTCATTAACACCTGGCAGAAGGAAAGGGCTAAATTAACTCCAGCTTGGTGTGCTGAAGCTGGGGCCGCGGCACTACCCCCACCCGCCTCAGATGGGGTCAGAGAGAGGAGTGCTAAGACAGTCATACGGGAATGGTGGGGACAGTTTGCTGGGTTAAGAAGGACTTGGGAATACCAGGGGTCCCCACTGGCTCCCACTGCCTAGAAGCTGCTATCCTCACTCTGGTTTGAAATTGATGGTTACCGCCACCCTCACAGCGACGACAATGTCCCTGCAGAGACAGCTGCCGGGGGACTGACAGGCCCAAGGCCAGGCTGGGTCCTGGGCAGGGAGCTAGGAGGAGGCGTCCACGTGGCTTCACGCTGTTTCTGAAGATGGGGGGAGGGCTGGGCAGGCAGAGGTCACTGGCCCTGGATGGCACAGAGGCTTCACTGGTCCTTCTCCACCACTGTCCTAAACTCCATTCTTCCCGGCCCCACCTCTGTGGCCCTGTCCCAACCTGCCATGGCACTGACTGCTTGAAGAATCAGTTGCATCTCTTACGGGTGTCAGGCCCTGCACATCAGGCTATGGTAGGCTGCACTAATGAATTTACTTCATTTCATTTCACATCCTTTGACTGAGGGCCTCTGGAGTGGGGGTATGCAGATGTATGCAAATCACACGCAAATCACCCACCGGAGCCAAATGCCTAGATCCTTTTAATTCTATGGGTGGACAGAGGTGGCAGCTCAGTTGACTCATTATCCTCCTTGGGACCAGGGGAGCTCATGTGTCCTGACTTCGACGGGGGAAGAGGAGGTACGGGACAGAAGGAAATCCCAGGGACTTGGTTCTATGCTGCCAGCTTTGTCTTTGCCTGCTGTTCCTCTGCCTTCCCCCTCCAATCGCTTCTTTCCCCAAGGAGCTAACTGAAGAGACAGCGATAAGGGTCTGCGAAGACAGAGGCTGTAGGAGCCAAGGCTGGGGCAGGGTCTCTAGAGGGGATGGGAGAAGCAGCAAGCGGAGCCCAGCCTTCTTCTCCAGCTGGACTCTCTGCTGACCCCTCTTCCCCAGCAGACGAACCCCTCCCAGGCCGTCCCCCTGTCCCTGCAGCACCCCCCCTCAAACAGTAAGCTGCCCGGTGCTGTTTGTTTTCTGGCCCTGTGTTTGCTTCCCTCCCTGGCTTCCTTCCCCCAAACTCTGAATGAGCTTACAGAGCCTGGCTTGGAAGGAAATGAATAGATCACACAGGCCCAGCCAGTGCTGCGTCTCCAGTCCCTTCAGGAGGGAAAAGCAGGGCATTGTGACGGCCCCGCTGCTGCATGCTCAGCCCAGCGGGCTCACAACAGCCCGGAGCATGTGCAAATCCCCGCAGCCTCCCCTCTGGTCCAAAAGACATTACCTAAGCAGGAGGAACATCCTCGGTTTTCCAAAGTCATGGTGATTGGGTTGGATGGTTTGGAAAGTGGGGGGAGCCAATAAAAGCAGCGGAAGCAAATGGGATCCGCCCCTTGAGGTTAACAAGCCCTCTGACTGAGTACTTGGGAAGGTCTTGCCTGTCTAAAGAGCACTAGGAGCAGGGAGAGAAACATGGAAGGAACAGAGGCCTGAGGCGCGTGGACGCCTTGCCCCACGGTCTGGCCAGCTGAGAAGTGGCTGGGCCAATTTGTAGAACAGAGTCAAGAAAATACACATGACCAGGGCCCCTGAGTCTGCCCTGTCCCTTGCGGTAGCCACTAGTCCTTCGTGGCTGTTGCAGTGTAAGTCAAGTTTAAAAGTAAAGTAAAAATTCATTTCCTCCATCAAATCAGCCACGTCTCCAGCGCTAGCTCAGCCTCACGAAACTTGAGGCTGCCGCGTTGGACAGAGCAGAAACACAGCACTGGCGTCCGTCTCAGGAAGTTCCATCCCACATGGGCCACTGGAGAGGCTCAGATGTTCCCCCTGTGGTTTCTGGAATCTACAGTGTGTGCCTGACAACAGAGTCGCTGCGACTACTCTGTGAGCCTGCTTTCCTGGCAAACGCACTCTCAAATGAATGTCAGTAAAGTGGCTTTTCTTTATTTGGTAACCTGCCATCCTGAGCCTGGGGAGGGGGTGACGGAAGTGGTTATCATTCTCAAAAGACTTCTCTGAAAGCACACAGAAGGTGCCAAGGGAGTCATCAGGCCCCGAGGGTGGTGGGTATTGTTGTCAAGCCCTATCTAAGTTAATGATGTTTCTCTGCCCTTGGTACTGTCTCCCCCTGATTTTTCCTTTGCTGCGCGTGTCTCTATTTTTGCCCTCTACCAGCATGCAGCTAAAGAGTAGCGGTGCAATCCCATATTTGGCCAGTAGGAGGTGTCCTTCTACCCTAACTTCTAACATCTCCAAGCCTCTACCTAGAGCCAGACAAGCACGGGTGCATTGCATACATAGCTACATTTCCTGGTGGATACCAGGCAAACTGTATTGTTAATCTTATTTTTCAAGAAGCCATTCAAAGAGACTGCATATCAGCTCATGTTGCTTCCCCTGACTTCTCCCAAGAGTGTGACTTTTCTGTGTGGGACTCTACTCAAGAGCTAAGTTGGCCATGGCAAACACTTGCTCCTGGACTGTAAGCATCTCAAGTTCAAAAGCTGAATCTTTTCCCCATTATCCCAGGTGTAATCTAAAGTACAAAATGTTTAAATTTTAAACATTTATTATAGTAAAAGGCATCACTAATCACTCTCAAAATCCTCCTCTCCATTCAAACACACTTACCCCATAGTTATTAGCACTTTCTGAAGCAGTTCTGGAAGTGCTTTTTCATGAGTATCTTCAGTTCCTCTGTGCTGGCTGCTTCAATGTCCTGGATGGATTCGAAATGTTTACCTTTCATGGTCATTTTGACTTTGGGAAAGAGACAGAAGTCACAGTGCCAGACTGATGAATAATGTGGGTAAGGACAGGCCACAGCCTTTATGAACCTGCCTTTCTGCTGTACGGCACTTGGCAGCAGTATCCACTGTGTTTTTCTGACGTCTTGTAAAGACACTCACAAAAGAGCACTTCCAGACCTGCTACAGAAAGTGCCAAGAATGACGGGCTAAGTGCATTTGAAGGGAGGGGAAATATTTTGAGGGGGATTGATGGCAAGGTCTTATCTTTTACTGTAAGAATCAATTTTTTATTTAAACATACACTATATTTTTTTATTAACCCTTGTATTTCTTATCCGGTCCTGACCTAGATCTCTGATCTCCCAAACGAGTGTATGGTGGGGGCTTAAATAAAATGCGACAAGTGGTATGATTTTAGGGCTCCAGGAGGGTCAAAACCCTTTAGCTGAGATCAAGCCTCTAAGGGCTAAGACAAAGACTTCTCTGGACTGCTCACTTTATTAGGTCCAACAACAAGGGGCGGGGAAACTGAGGAAAGCAGAGGCAATGAGCAGGACCTTGGGAGTCACTTTAAGGACGTCTCCAAGTAATGAATCAAGTCAATAGAACTGTCTTATCATGAAGACATGGCAGGAGCGAGAATGTAGGAGTAATTCCTGCAGCTGCAGTCTCTATCTACTTAATTGATGTTTGAGCCAAGTGTCCGCAGCTGTGGCCTTATCGTGCCCTTTGAGGTATCTCTGGCCACTACAGGCCTCAGCCAGGACCAGTGATTCATAGAGGTTCACTTACTATGAATCAGCCCCCATCGCCAGGCAAGGGGCCGAGGCCTAGGACAGACTCACAGATAAACATAGAAAGCCAATTAGTTAGTTTTAAATCCTGCTCAGAACCGCTTCGTGGTGGTCTCTAATGATTTCTGACACCTACAACAGAGTCACCCCAGGACATATGTGTTAAATCACCGTATGGTAGAGGCATAAAAATATAAGCATACGTGTTTTTATGCACAGCACTGCATGGCCTGTTTTCTCACACATGTGGATGGTCCATAGATAGTGTCTGTTTGGGGGAAGTGTGGATTTCACAGACTCAAGGGTCTTTGTGGAGTACTGGGGAAAAAAAGGGACATTTCTTGATAGGAAGCTTTGTCTAAACTCATTTAGTCGGAGGTCACCTGCCCAGCAGGCAAAGCCAAAGGTTTGTTTATATCATAGAAATCCATTAAACAGCTACAGGGAATCATGGGAATTCAACCTTTCACAGCATTTTTTTTATCATCCAGTCTTTGTTTCCTCGCCTTCCTTCACGGTTTGTTCCCCTGCGCCTGGGTTACAAGGCCGCAGAATGAGCCGGAGCTGGAGATCCGCGGCAGGGATAATGGTCCTGCCGTCAGCCTCCCCTTATCTCACCTCCTCACCTTGCTGGGAGACAGGGGTCTGGGTGTTTGTTTTGTGGTTCAAGTGATGCTACCTGGGCAGGCATGCATCCTCGGGGGCTCGGATGGATGCCATTTTGGGGAGGGTTGCAGCTACTATGGATCCTTAAATGAGAGAGTGAGACGGCAGGCTGGGAAGGGGGAGACAGAGAGAGAACACTTAGCTATCAGGGAACCTGCATGTCCTGGGTACAGTGATGCATGCCTGTCACCTCAGCGCGCAGGAAGCTGAGGCAGGAGGAACACAAGTTTGATCCCAGACTCAGTCACGCTGAGACTCAGTCTCTAAAACCACACCAACCAACCAAACAAGCAGCTAAGATCCTGCATGTGAGTTCTGGGTGGCTGACCTTGGGAGGTGCAGGAGCTTTCCGCAGTTTTGAAACCTAATCTGAGACACATCCTTGGTGGCCTTTGATGACGTGGTGTCTGCAGCCAGACGAGAGACCGTCGCGGTGCTGACCGTGGCGCCTGTTCTGTGAGTAGTTTAGATGTCAGGCATCGGGCTGTCCTGCTTTGCAGTCACTTACAGGATCCAGAGGGAGGGACTGAGTAAGAGTGGGAAGTGTTTGGGGAGGACTGCCGGGGTCAGATTTGGCCAGTTCCATCTGACCACCTCCATTTCCCAGAGGTAGTGGGAGACCACGCTTAAACCGGGCCCACGGTGCTGCTTCAGCGCGGTTGGGCTGCCAAACTCCCTGAATTTCAGTTCTTGGAAATATCATTATATAGTTAAGCCGTTCAGTGGGTCTTGGCTCTCCCTGAAGCAGGGAGCTATTTCAAAATGTCTTTGTTGGCGCTGCCTTTGTCTTGGTCTCAGCCCTGATCGTGTTTTGGTGTTTGAAGAAAAACAGAAAATGATGATCGTAAGGGAAAATTATGATCCAACAATGTTATAAGGGCAAGAGGGAAGGCACACTTTTGAGGGTCCGATAGACACCCATGCCAGAGTCCCAGAGAACCGGACTAGAACAAGCTTTGGCCCCTTTGGCTCAGAGCCCAGGCTGGACGCCACTAAACCTGGCTGCTCCTTGCGGCACCCCTACCCCCGCCATCACATCCTGACCATTGCTTCACAGGCCTTGCGGTCCTAAGATCTGGGGGAGGGAGAGAGTGAGGAAGACAAGAGCCAGAGCTGAGTGGGCTCAGACCCCTGGTCCAGGTCCCCCTCCCTGTCCCCAACCTCCAAATAGGCAGGTGCTTTCTGATTTTCTGATGAGGTGTGAGCCAAGCCTGGTCTTAGCACATTGGTCACAGCTAAGGAGGCCTCCAAGACATTAACCAGGGAAGTATCGGGACCTGGTTTGCCCAAAGAGCACTGCTGGGTGGGGAATGCATTTTAAGGGGAAGGGAGGAGGCAGAGGCCCAGGCAGGAGGTGGCAGTGAGGAGTAGAGTCATGGTGGCAGAGATCATGCAGGGAGGTGGGATGGACAGATGCCAAGTCTTCCGACAGCCACGTGATTCGGAAAGCACCTCCATGCTAGAGATGGAGCTATTTTAAGAGCAGTGGAGGCCACACATCTGGAATTCTGGGAGGAGGTTAAGCCTGGGGATTTACACATGGAGTTGCTACTTGGGGATTTAAATGTGTTCCCCCCCCCCAGGTTTATTGTTGGGGACCGAATTCCCAATGCAACCGTACTGAGTGATGGGACCTTTAAGAGGGGATTCAGTCACCTGGTCTCAGTGGATCCGTGCCGTGACCACAGGAGGGGGGGTGGTCACGGGGTTGAGTTCCTGGTGAAGGATGAGTTCAATCCTTCTCCCTCTTTGCCGTGGACTCTCGATGCCACAGGACCCTCACCACATGTGGCCCATTCGGTGTGGACTTCTCAGCCTTCAGAGCCGTGACCCCAAGAAGCTATTGCTTATCGATATCCTGTGGCTGGTTTTCTGTTATAACAACACAAATGGGCCACGGGGATCTGGATGGTATCGAAAGCCAGTGGCTGATAGCAGATGACTTGGGTGAGAAGAAAGAAAAGAGGACCTGACACACTCCACAGTGTAGACAAAGCGAAGTGGCCAAGAAGAAGCTGCCAGCAAGGCATGAAATAAGCTAGGAGAGTGGGCATCCACTTCTCTTTGGAGAGAAGAAAGCTCTGAGGGACCCGTCAGCTGCACCCAGGGGTGCGTGTGTGACTTGAGAACATGAGCTTGGCACCATGAAGCCCCCAGGGACTGGACAGAGCAGATTCTTTGGAGGAGACGGTGGGGGCAAAAGCATGACTGGAGGGACTGGGGGACCAGTAGTAGTGTGGCCTTGAAGTTTGGACTCTGAAAGTGGTTCAACCTTCAACTTCTAGGCAAACTTTACAGGTCCCATTGCTCCCCTTTGATGGATCTCATGTCAGCAAGGTCCTTAACGATTGCCAAGCGCAGCGTCTTTCCCAGATTTCCCCCGCCCTTCAATTTGGAATAGTGGGGACACTGGCCTCACTCTCCTCCTGGAGAACAGCAAAGTGGCTTCTGGAACATTTAGGGCAATGGGTTTGGTGGTGGGAGGAAAGACCTCTGGTCTACCGTCCTGATCACTTGGTGGTTTCTGCATACCACGCAAGAGCCAAAGCTACAGAGGACAAAGTGGGTCCCGCTCCCCGTAGGAGCCAGCGTCCAGCCCAGTCCTGCATGCTAAGTTGTTGAGCTCTATTTCCTCAACTGGCCAATGGACTTGATCGCACCTCCCCTGAGTATCTCACAGGGACTCCCAGGAAACAAAGGAGACGGCAGCAAACAAGTCGTTTCCATCTCCCGCACGCCGGGAAGTCGGCTCTGCTTGTATTACTTCCCCTGCTCTTTCCGCCTGGCCACCTCTTACTCATGCTCTGCTCTGCAACAGCTTCTGACCCTCTCGCCAAGGCAGAATTAAGAGCTGCCCCTGCTGTGTTTCCTCAGCATTTTGTACATTCTCCAATGAGAGAGATAGCACCTGATATTTTAGTTATCAGTCTCTATGTCTCTCGCTGAGTTTTATTTATCTGCTTTTCCAGTGTGTGGTGTGCTGATTGTAGACCCTGGGCCAGGTCTTTATGTGGAGTCTGCTGGATTCCTAGGAGTACACAGCTAGGCTTTCTGGGGATGCTGGAAAGCCCAGAAACTATGCCCATGTGCTTTTGTGGGAAAAGGAGGCTGAATGTCCTCAAAGAGCACCCTGACATCCCAGAAAGGCTCAGGAACTAGAGTGACAGTTGTCCAGGTGTCCGCTGGATAGAGAATGTTCAGAACTTTGTCGTCCCTCACCTTGGGTCACTAAGGGTCTAAGAGATTTGGGGCCTGCGAGGCTATGTTGGGAGGCCTGCTGTCCGCCAGCCTCCCAGAGATTGGGGGAGGGGTAAGGGAGGTGCCACAGGCAGCCCTGGGTTCGAGCAGCCGTCACGGCCGCCTGGGGGTTGGGATCAGTCCAGACTGTCACTCAGTCAGCGAGCGTGGGTTTTCACACAGATGCCCTTGGACAGGAAAGGAGATAAGAAGGGAAGAAAAGGAAGGCTGCTTTGACAGCACATCGCTGCCCTTCCTGGCACAAGGGGAGGAATTTCTGACCAGAAAAATCTGTCTGCGCTTGGGGATTAAGATCAGGTTTTTGATACTGGCAATGAGATCTTTTCTCTGCCCCATATGGGGTTGATAAGAGCCCTTGGCTTCCAAATTGTCAAGAGGGAAAGCCAACGATTGCCTGGGCTGCCATGTAACAAGATGTTCTATTGGACCACACGTGGACTCTATCAGTAACAGGCTGTCCCATTGGGTGATTGTGAAAGACATAGACTGACAGATCCAAGGTGGAAAGCACGATGGCTTGCTCAGCAGGAGAGTGTGTCCTTGTTTACCAAGTGCATAGAAGAGAAAGGAGCCAGAACCTAGGGCACAGCGCCCTGCTTGGGCAGTGCCTTGGGCAAACCATGCCCCTCTCTGAGCGTCCAGTAATACACAGGGGGAAGCAAGAGGGTGGCTATTGGATATACTGCCTGGCTCCCCGCTATGGCCAGCCTCCTCTCTGTCTTTTCCCAGAGGACCTGGAATAGGAGGGAGTACCTGCTAGGTCAGCGCACGCTGAAGTGGGCTTGGACAGGTCTTCATTGGGGGAGGGGAGGCTGCCCCAGCGGCCTCTGCTGGAGCCTCTGAGGCAACAGAATCAGTGAGCTATATTCAGCCCAGAGTGTGATTTCCAGCAGTCTCTGCCTGACTTGCGTCCTGCTGGGTTTAAATGACAAGGGGGCTGACTTAACTTGTCGGAGAAGGATCAGAGGTGAACTTCCACTCAGCGCACCAGTGAAATAAAATACCACAGCCCCAATGAAGGGTAAGCGAGACAGCAGCTTAGCCTCCCCCTCCTCAGTGGTCCGCCTCCCCCTCTGCCCCCAGTGGGGTTCAAAGGCCACAGACAGTCAGTCTGTCCTCTCAGACAGACAGACACAGGCCTGCACTTTCCTAGAACACACGCTGGGTACAAATGTGATCACCCAGCCATGCCCTGTGCCATGCAAGAGCTCCCTGGCACCTTCAGGACCAAGTTCAAGGTCATTGGTCCCACACAGAAGGGCCCGGATTCAGTTGGTGGTGACCAGTGTCTCCAGCCACACTTCTCACCGTGCTCCCAGGTGGGCCTGACACCCAGGTCCTAGGCTTATTTGCAGTTCTCTAACCCACCAGTGTTCTATCCCATCTCCACACTGATGCATGTGCCTCGGCCACACCCTGCCCCTCCCAGGCTCAGCTTGGGCATCTCCCTGAGCCCTTCCCCATCCTTTATCCCCTTCCACTTTCCACCTCCATGGCCTGGCTGAGAGCCTCATAACACTCTCAGAGCATGCAGAACTCTACCTAAGGTCGGACCTAGCACTCTGGACTTGTGTGACTGTACACATCCAGGGACCGTGTCTTCACTCCTCTTCGTGAGCATCCTACGACAGGAGGCCCACCAGGCGTAGCGGTGCACGCCTGTAATCCCAGCACTCTGGGAAGCTGAGGCAGGACGATCGTGAGTTCAAGCCCAGCCTAAGCAATTCAGTGACTTAGTGAGACCCTATCTCAAAATAAAAAAAGGGTTGAGAATGTAGCTCCATACGAATGCTTGGATTCAATCCCCAGTACCAGAGAGAGAGAGACAGAGACAGAGACAGAGAGAGATACAGGAGAGGAGCCAGTCTGTACCTAAGAGCTGAAGAAGGGGAGGGGACGGTGCAGTGAGACACAGAAGATGACTTCCTGCTCCTGGCCTTCTGCCCGCGCAGCCCGCTGTGCACGCTTCAGCAGTGACTGAGCTCTGAGGAAGGAAAGCACAGCCCCTGGTGTCGCGCTCCAGAGTGTCATCTGTCCTCGGCCATCTCTGCGGGCTCCTGTTCCTGCTGCGTCTGCCCAGGGAGAAAGAAGCTGAGGATATTTAGACCATGAGAGAAGGACAAGCGAGGACCAGGGTCAGGGAGTCAGAGGCTGGGAGCCGGGGGAGGTGGTCTGCAGATCAGTGGAGTGGGGCTCCGGACCACCCCTCACCCCGAGGCCAGACTCTTCCTGCCAGGCTCCATGAAAGGCCGTGAGTCCCCTGCTAGGGCTGGAGAGACCCCTGAGTGACCAGCAACCCGAGAGCCAGACCTTCACGGGGGCCAAACCCCTGTAATGTGGGCACCTGCTGCCAAGCGAGACGAGACAGAACCCCACTCTCCTGTGGGACCGTCATGTGGACAAGTCGGTGCTGGGTGAGCTGCCTTACTAACATCGCCCTTCTGAGTCCTCGTGGGATCTATCTGGTCCCAGCACAGGGTCCGTTTGGATGTGGGGGCACTGGGCTCACGGAAGTTGACTAGCTGGCCCCAAGTTCACAGATGCTGAGGCGAAATAGGATTTATGTGCCAGCTTGTCTGACTTCTGACGGTCTCTGCATCTGGGCTGGGAAACCCGGCCACCTCTCCCCACCCTCAGGGGAGGTGGAGAGGGGAAGTCAGGCCTGGCTGCTTTGGGCTGTTGTCATCGTCACAGGCCGGAGTCACCTGTCCAGAGGTGCACAGACCATGCAGGGGCTGTCAGCAACAGAGGAGGAGGCGAGGGAAACCTGGCTTCCAACCTGTGGAGAGGACACCATGGCATGGTTCACCTACCCAGAGACGAGCACCATGCGGCGGACAGGTGGCAGGGACGGCCACCCCTCCTGCCCTGCCTGTGTCACTCCTCACTGCCCAGGCCTGCAGCAAGGGCGGGGAGGAGCACCGTCCAAAACCAGTCGTGGTGAAGGCAGCCTGGATTGGTGGGGAGTCTGCATTGGAGATTTGTCATCATCCTCCTCCTCCTCCTCCTCCTCCTCGTCGTCATTCTGTGAGGTGGGGAACTCAAAACGTGTGTAAACAAGCCATTGTCAAGTAGCGATTCTTGGGGGAGCCGCTTTAATAGCGATAATAATCCTTTTAATTGGCACATTAATTATACAAGAGCAGGTGTTTTCCAAATAATTGGAAGGAGAGAGTGTTGAAAAGCTGTTTATTTCCTTAAGTGGTTTAAACATTCCCCTTTAACCCGTTTACTCCATGAATATCAAATCACTCAAGGCCTATTCTTCGGAGACAGAAGAGTAGAGTCAGTCTGGCTTGGAGAGGGCTCTGTTCCCTTCTTCCTTCTGGTGCAGAACTGATACCTCATGGGTCTGGCTCAGAGACACTGTCCCAGCTGACACACACCCTGCCCGGAGCGATGGTGGCATGGTGAATAGAGAGGCCCTAACCAGCACGGAACTACGTAGGGATGAGGAGGGGACACAGGCGTGGTAAGCTGGGAAAAGGGGTGCAAAGGCCCAGTGGGTGGCCCCCTAAGCCCATCAGGTGCTTGGTGAAGGACCAAGAGCAGGGACAGGCTGAGGGCAGCTGGGAACCCTGCAGATCTTGCCAAGTCCAGGATGCCACGCAAAGGAGTTGAACCGTGCCCACTGGCAGCAGCCTCAGAATTTTACGAGCACCACCATCCAATTTTAGAAAGTTTCAGACCTCTTTCCAGAGATGTGTGTTAAGCATCTCAGGCTTGGCACGGCCAAAGTACAACCCTGCATTTCCCCTCCCAAGTCTCTCCCTCCACTTCCTCCCTGTCTTGGCAAATAGCATCACCATCCACTGGGCTCAAAAGCCAAAAGTCAAGGTCTTTCCTGTCTCCTGCCCTTCCTGGGCCCTGAGCCCACCCCACGTCTCTTCCTTTTGGTGGATTCTGAAAACCTCACGCCTATCCCATTCACTTCTTCCCACATCCTGACAACCGCTCTGGCTGAAGGCCCCATCACCCCTTTCGAGTTATTTGCCCACCGGCCACGCGCTCTCCTTCCACGCATGACCTCCCCGAACCAGACCCTGAGTCCAGCAGCCAGTGTGTTTTAGCGTTGGAACCAGCACTCGCCGTCCCGTGACACTGCCTGGTTCTCTTTACTAAAACCCAGGAGGCCCTGTCTGATCTGGCCCTGTCCCTCCTCGGCCTCCTTATCCTACCAGCCTCCTTCGGGTTCCATAAACGCCCCACACATCCGCTGTTCCCGGAAGTCCAGGTCCCCAGCATGCAGGTCCTTGTATGGGTCCTGCTGGATTGCAAAGATGAGCCTCTCTCTCCCAGGGGTGACAGAGACAGCCAGGTGTGACAGCCAGGTGTGAAGAGGCAGAAAGACCTACTGAGGTCACTTCCGGCACCACCTCTTCCTCTGTCACCTCTTCCAGCTTCCGTGACTGTGTCTACAAAATGGGACATTAACATTGGCCTCCCCAGAGGGGTGGCGAGCAACCATGTGTCCAAGTGTGCCTGGGACACAGGGTCCAGATTGTGTTTGTCATCGGAGGGTGACCGCCGAGAGAATCTGGTGTCCTAGCTTGGATAACAAATGTCACTGTTGCCCACTCATTGTGAGGCATGTGCTATACATGTGCTGGCTCTCGGGATGGTGCTGGGGTTCAGGCAGTGGGAAGGTCCCCCAGTCATTGCGCTGTGCCTGTGCTGCCCACAGAAGGAGGGTATCTCAGGCCAAAATTCAATGCAGTGGGAGGAAAGAGGGTGGAGCGCCTGCCCACTGGATTAAGGTTGAACCCTGGACTTCACTTCCAGCTCCTTTGGTCCATGTGCATGCCCTCCTCTCCGTCCCCCAATTCCTAGCACTGGCTGGAGGGTTTCTGCAAGGATGTGGGTGGGGCTTCCTCCATCTGGGAGCTGAGCTGGGGGATCCACGGTCACCCCACCCTCAGGGATGGCTGAACGCTTGGAAAATTCATCTGCACCGGGGAAATACTTGGGTCTCTCTTAAGTGTACTCTAATCCCTGTGTGTTCATCTTCCAATCAATAGTTATCAAAAGCCCACTGTGTTCTAGGCCCGGGGGGCCAGCGTCCTGGAGTGAAGCAGAACATGGTATTTGTGTGTAGATCGTCAATGCTCAATCTCATTGACACTTATCCTCCCTAATAGGTCTTTAAATGTTTGGCCTTTTTCTATTTGTTAAATCATGTAAGTATATTCTCTGCAAATAATGATAATACTTGCCTTCTCTTCCAACACCTGAGAGACAGCTCCTAAGGTTATAAAAGCACATATGTTGGAACCAGATAACCTGGATTCAAATCCTAACTTTCCTCCTCAGAAGCTGTGCAACTTTGGACAAGTTACTTTACCTCTCTGGGTCCCAATTTTACTATCTTGTGTTATAAACTTAGAGCAGTTCCTGGCACTATGCATTGTTGGTGTTGTTGCAGTTACTGGGCTTATTACAATTTCTTGCCTTATCCCATTGTCTAAAACCTCCAGAACTCTTGTAAAAGTGTTTTCCTGACTTGCTCCGGGTTTTCATGGGAATGCATTTATTGTTGCATATAATAATTGCACTGTGTTCTGATATATACTCTCTTTTAAATGTCTTCCTAAATGTATAGGGAGGTTACTTCTATTCCAATTTCCCCTAGACTTTTTACAAAGAAAAATTAATTAAACAGTTCTTAAGAATCTATTGAAATAATCATATGGTTTTTCTCTTTTAATTTACTAATGGAATGAATTATGTTGATGGTTTTTCTAATATTGAACCTCCACTGGGTTTTTATAATTTCTTTAAACAAATATCTTGTGCCCCAAATTAAAAGAACTCTCAAGTATTTGTTTTCTTATTGTTATAAATGGGGTTTTCTGTGTTGGAGTGTCTGTGCATCTCCAGGCTGTAGGTATGCAGGGCTATTTGTTTTGTGTGTGTGGCTTTATCTTGCATCCTAGAAATTAGTTGGAGTCATTGTTTTCTCCTTTGGGAGCTCACGGTGGCTTCATTATAATTGTTTAAGCCTCCCAATCTTCCCAGCTGATCCTGTTACTTCTTTCTTGCCTACATTGTTTTGGCTGCGCTGGGTTTGTCCGTGAATAAGCGTGCGTGGAGTGCCTCCTGCGGCCAGCACTGACCTCAGCTCTGCGTGTGCCCTTCCCTCTGCCGAGTGTGGCAGGTCAGGAGTGGGGACAGGTGTACAGAGAGCAGGGCCAGGCAAGGGGAAGCCCATCCGCCATGTATCAGAGCCACTGAGAGGCAGATGGGGTCTCAAACTCGGAACCTCAGGTCAGGCCGCCTCCTGACTGACGCCTCTCCTCTTCCAGAGACAGGAGCAACTGACCCTGGCCGAGGGGGAGAATCCAGATCTTGGAAACACAATGGTGACTTCTGACAGTGAAAGCAGAGATCCATTGTCTAGAAATCCAGCCGTAAACTGTCCAACTCTGGGTTCCTCTAGTCATCCTTCAATTTGGAAATTGCTTTTCCTAAAAAGGCTCACGTGTCCTCTTTACAGGGATTTTTGTCAAGCTGCATCCCAGCTCTGAGGCTGGAGATGGAGCTGCGGGTTGCCATGGTTGCAGACTTTCCTTGAGGCTGGTGACTTTCCCCTGCCCCTCACCGAGGGTCTCTAAGAGGCCAACGGCAGCTCAGTCAGTGCCCACTGGCCTCCCTCCCAGC
Source organism: Dolichotis patagonum (assembly GCA_004027295.1). Classification (NCBI taxonomy): domain Eukaryota; kingdom Metazoa; phylum Chordata; class Mammalia; order Rodentia; family Caviidae; genus Dolichotis; species Dolichotis patagonum. The sequence goes on along the minus strand of PVJX010011742.1, from coordinate 6,512 downwards.
TCGCACTCCAGCTGCCTTGGGCCCCGCGCCTTCCCGTCTCTAGATTTGCTCTTCTATGGCTAATTGGTCTGTCCTACCCCGCATGGCAGTCTTCTCTTTCTTCCCAGCATCTGGAGGCCTGATGAGCATGGATCTTGTCATCTCGCTTGGCCTAACACCAATAACTTCATTATCCTTGTGGGCCTCAGTGCTCCAGCCTCGGGGCTGGTTCTCTGTGACGACCCTCACGTCTGGTCTCCTCGGGCTTCCTCAGGCCTCCTGCAAAGATGGCAGCTGGCATCTTCCTGCCAAGTCCCTGGAGTCGTGCCCTGAACTGGGCTTCCGGCCGAGACAGCAAAGACGATGACTTATGCCATATGTGCTCTGCTTACTTGGGCTCCTGCTCGGGACATCTTTTATTAATTCACACCAAATTACTGCATGGGTTGGTGGCAGCCTGTCAAGCATGCCCAAGTGGTACCAAAGAGCCACCTGCTCGCACATGTTCCTGGGCTCCCAGGAGCCACCCTCGGGTCATACTCTGCCCTGGCGCCCTGCAGATTGGGGGAAATCTGGCCCACCTGAGGCTGGAAGTTGCTTCAGACCTTTCTTGATTATTCACCCTGTGCTGAGCCCTAGGACCTGCCCTGCATCTCCCGAAGGAGGATCTACGTTAGCTCCGCTGTATGACAGGAAAACAGACTCAGAGATGAGATGAGGCTTCTCATCAGTTAGGGTCGGGATTTGAACCTGGGTCCTGGCTCCAGAGTCCCGTCCCAGCGGCTCTCTTGGTTCCTTCCATTTGGCTGCCTTCATGACCCAAGGTAGGCTCGGCTCCATCAGGCTGCAGAAATGAGTCCGGGTGCCCAGTTTGGGCTCGGAGCAGGTTTGTTCCCTTCTCCCTGCCACTGCTTGGGATCTGGTGGGAGCTGTGGGCCACGGTGTGGCGGGTTGCTGGCTCTCTTCCCTTGCTTGGAAAACGAGAAGTCACACTGTGCCCCCTCCCGGCCTGTGGAGGAGGGTGCTGCGGGGAGCCAATGAGATCATTAAGGCAAAAGGCCGCCTCATCCAGTGCCCAGCAGGTCACATCAATGACAACCAGAAGCTGATATCTGCTGGACACTGACCTTAGGCCAGACCTTCCATGGCTTCATAGAGATTGTCTCATTGCTTCCTTGTGGCTGTCCTACGGGTGCATGCTGTCACCACCCCGTTTTATAAATGAGGCACAGAGAGGCAGTCACTTGCTCAAGATTACACAGCTGTAAGTTGTAGAACTGAGGTTCAAACGCTGGCCATTTGGCTTCAGCATCTGCATTTAGTTAGTGCAAACATCCCTCCTTTGGTATCCAGGGGAGCATGGTCCCAGGGCCCCCAAGGATCCCCAAATCCACCAGTGCTTAAGTTCCTTGTGTAAAGCACCGTAGTATTTGGATTTAACCAACACACATCTTCCCACGGGCTTTTAGCCATCTCTGGATACCTTAGACTGTTGAGTATAGCGTTGGTGCCCCATGAATCGAACTTGTAGGGTGTTGTTTAGGGGACAAAGACAGCAAGAAGTGTGGACACGCTCAGGACAGACACAGCTATTGAACCTGACACATCTTCCATCCATCAGGGGTTGAACCCATGGATGCAGGTCCCAGGGAAACTGAGGACCGTACTTCAGACCGTCAGCCCTTCCCCCAGGCTGCCCCCTTCGCTGCCAGACACAGTAGTGTCACTGGCTGGAAGAAGCAAGCACGCACATGAAAACACCCAGGGACAGACGTGACTCCGCTGGCCGGGGGCATCTTGCCCATCCGACACCAGATGCAGCCAGCTGTTGAGATCATGAATCCCCCAGGCTGGGCGGTGCCTCTCTGTCACTTCTGTCCCTATCATGACCCCCGTGTGGCCTCTGTACACTGTGGGAGCTGGAAGTGCTGGTTAAATGGACTTCAAAGGGGGACTCTGGCACCATTTCTGGCTACAGGCATTGACCCTCTGTAGGTCCCCAACTTCGCGCAGTACGGGGGCTTCCAGCAGCCCCACAGGGGCTGATCTCTGCAGGGTGATGGAGAGGTTACCTCTGTGGAAAATGGCTTTTTCCATTGGAAGAGGCGGCTGGCTGCTGCGGTTCTCTAGACGGTCAGAGGGTAGAGCTGGGGAAACGTTCCCCAGGCAGGTGGTCAGTCTCCTTTGTGGGCCTTCAGAAATGTATCTAGAATGGCCACTTGTTGCTGCCCACAGAGCTCAGGACCAGGGGTCAGCTCTCATTGGGAGTGAGATTGGAATGCTGCAAGGTGCTCTGGAGGCCAGGCGTCTTGCATCCCTGCATCCGGGAAACAGGTATTTCCTGGGCACCTATGCAGTGCCAGGTTCGGGGCTGGGAGCTGAGAGTAGAAAACAGCCTTGAACACACGAGGTCTCTGCTCCCAAGGAGCATTCTGCTGTCGGGAGGTATGGAAGGTGCAAACCAAAGAGCTTGCTGTGCAGTGGGGAGGTAGAAGCTTTGTCCCAGCCCAGACTTGAGGGGCCAAGTTGATGTCCCAGAAGGAGGAAAGAGAAAGCTAAGGATGGGAGAGTGAGGGGGACTCAGCTCAGTCACCCCCAAATTAAACTGGGCTATCTTGTGGGAGTCTAGTTAGGGAGCGGTGGAGAAGCGGGGCCCAGGCAGGTGTCCACTTAGACATGCACTGGGGTCTCCTTTGTTAAGCAGCCCCCTTAACTTAGTAGCTGCCGAGTGGTCCGTGAACCAGGATAGGGGAGGGGAAGAAGTAGGGGCAGGGCAGGGCCCCAGGTTGGAGGCTGCCGCAGGCAGCCGTGGTGACATCAGCCTCTGAATCTGGGAGTGGCAGTGAGTGGAGGATGGGACTGGACAAAAGGCCAGGCACCTGCTGGACACAGGCAGGGGAAGGAGCTGCCCACGGAGGACACATGAATCCGAGGCTTTGTGGGGTGATGGAGATGTGGGACTGTCTCACCAGGCAGAAAAGTGAGGGAGATGAAAAGGGGGCCAGGAGTGGCCGCAGGAAATGCCACGCTTACCCTGGGAAACCACCTAGGCCCCTTTCTGACCTCAGAGAGCTGGGGCAGTGAGCTCGCCAACCTGACACCCAAACTGGTCCTGCCTTGCAACAGCTCCCCTCGCCCTACACCCCTGCATCGCCCCTGGGAAGGCCAGCAGAAGGGCCAAGAGACCCACACAGGGGAAATTTCAGCTCTGAAAATTTTACCCTGACCCTAGATTCTGGACCTTGCCTTCTTGCTCTGTGGCTCCAAGAAAAGGCTGGACACTGCTTGGGCACTGCAGCCGCTGGTGCCAGTCACTGTGCAGCCCAGGCCCCAGCTCCTGACCACAGGCCCTTCAGGTGTCCTCAGCCTCACTTCCTGAGTCCCTGCAGGCCCCACCGTGAGGCGGTCAGCCGTGTGCTCCCTGGGGAGGGAGTACAGACAAGGAGGCGACAGACTCAGAGGGCCCCAAGTGCTGGCTGTCCCCGTCTCTGTCTCCTCTCTCTCCTCCTCCCCCCTCTCCTCTGTCTTAGCTCGGTTTGTACGCATCTGATGTTTTAGAGGCCCTGGAGAATTCACACCTGTTCTGCCCCTGTAACCCTCTTAGGAGCTGGGATCTGTCTCCCACATCAGCTCGGTGTCCCTTCAGGAGAAAGGGGCTCTGTTTCCCCCCTCAGGCTAGGAACCCCGAGGGCAAGGACTGAATAGGGAGAAATTGCTAAGCACAGAGTGTATTCCCTTCTGTGTGCTGTATCATAAACCCCAGTTCCAATACCTTCAAAAGAGGCAGGAAATTGAAATGGAAAGAAGATGGCCATGGCATTAGACAAAGCCAGTCTGAAATCTAAGCCCCTGCCTCCCAGTTTAGCCTCTCTGCGGTTCAGGGTCCTCTTGTGCTAAGTGGGGATGGTAACTCTACCTCCGGACTGTGGAAGTTAACATCCCAGTCCTTACACATCTACAAGTGTCTACAAGCCAGGCACTGTTCTAGGCTCCGGAATATTGTAAAGAGTAAGACAAACCAGAGCCCTGCTCTAGCTGGGTAGGGAGACAGACCATTCATTCATTAATTAGGGAGAAAATACCAGAGCGTGAGAAGCGTGCTATGGATCATTTAGGGTGATGTGCAGAGAGGAACTCGGGCTTCTTAGATCAGCTGACCAGGAAGGATGCTGCGTGGAAAGTGACATGGAAGATGAGCTCTGTGTGATGAGAAGGAGCGGCCATGCCTAGACCCAGAGGAGGAGTGTGCCAGGCAGACGCCATGCCCACCGAGGGCATGGGCTTGGTCACAGCGTCTAGAGACTGGGCTATGTGCTTGGTACACAAAGGGTGAAAAGAAGGGAGTGGAAATCAGAAGTGGACAGGGGGCCTCACTGGGCCTTGTAGATTTCAGTCTTAGCGTGGTGGGACGTGTTGGAGAGTTGAAGTGAAACAATCTGTTTGTGTTCTAGAGAGATTCCTCAGCTGTCATGCAGAGGCTGGACTGCTGGGAAGAGCACGAGCTAGGGTAACTCGGGTAGCGCTACATTAACAAAACAGCCTGGGATCTCGGCGGCTCAGTGCCCTAAAGGTTTATTTTTTATTCACGGAAAGGCCGATGTGGGTTTGGCTCCGCTCCAGCGCAACCCTGTTCGGGATGGTCTCCTTTCACTGGTGACTCTGCCCTTCCAAGCTGCACTGCACAGCGACCACCAACAGGGGCACAGAAACAAGAGGACAACACAGTGGCCGCCCTTATGGGCCGGTCTGGGAGAAGCTCGGGTTATCTCTGATCATATTCTCATGGCTGTACCTGCAAGGGAGGCTGGGAAATACAGTTTTCCCAAGTGCCCAAGGGGGGAGCCAGTTTTCCTGGGTACCCAGACAGAGACACGTAGTGCTGTCTCTGACCGAGGACAGGAGTAGGTGCAGGGAGGGAGACAGAGGCTCCCTCAGTCGTTCAGATGCGGGATGACTGGCCTGCGTGTGCCTGGTGTCGATGGGGTAACAGAGGAGCAGGCCAACGCTCTGGCAGTCACGCCACACCCACTGCTGGGCTGAACTGGTCCCCTACTCTGCAGGAGCTTATGGTAATCATTCCTCGTGATTAGAACATCTCGCTTTTCCTTTGTAGGATGAAGCCAGATTTCCCAAATGGCTTATTTCTGATTCTATCAGGTCAATAGGCTGAGATTTTCTCTGAACAAGGCTTTTAAAGGACCTGGTCATAAAACCTTGAATCATTGTTCTTAGGGTGGCTCCTGGAGATGTCCAAGTCCACCCCCTGCGTCTTACTGGGGGCGGAGGGATTGGGGGGAGGACTAGTGTCCCTGGGGTGGCTGTGGATTTGCCAGAGCTGCAGAGGTGGTTGGTGTCTAAGCAGGGACCAGAGCCAGTGAATCCCAGGTGCGTCTCTGTGCAACCCATCAACTTCTCCTCCCTCAGTGAGTCTCCTCCCCCGCAAGGCCGAGCATGGGGACCGCTGAGGAAGCTCCTTTTCTGCTCACAGCTGAGGCCATCTGTGGAGGAGGAGAAGGAGATGCGGACAGGTGGTCCTGTCCACCCCACCCCCGCTGGAGTGGTGGCTCCTGAGACACCACACACGGGGGCAGGCTGACAAAGCCACAGGTTCCAATCCCACCCCTGCCACTTTCTCAATGTTACATACAAAGTCAGTGATTTAGCCTCCCTGAATGCCAGAATCCCCTTTAGAAAGGGGAGCCAACAACATCAGCCTTGCGGGGCTGTTTTGATAATGGAGTGAGACCATGAAGGTTCAAAGCCCTGAGCGCAGACCTCCACACCCCAGGGGAGTCCGTGTCCGGTGGAATCTCAGGGCCTCCTCCAACCCCTGCTCCTCACATCCCGGCCCCTGGATGCTAATGTTGGCAGGCACTTTCTAGGCCCCCAAAACTCTATGCGTCATCTCTACTCTTTCAGCTCACCCTGTAACATGGATTTGTTGTTGTCCCCAGCCCACGCTACTGGGAAGAACTGATGTCTGGGCCAGGGTTGAAGCAGAATAGGAGAAATTTAATCAATGCTTCTCCTGCCTCTAGCCGCCTTTCCTGGATCCTTCGTTCACGCTGCAGGGTCTGCACAGCCCTGAGTGTCTCACTGTAAGATGCAACCAGGCATCCTCGACACTAAGTCTAGAAACCAAGGAGCCGCAGTAACCCCAAACCCTCCCAAGTCATCTGATGGATGAGTCGCACTGTTCCCTGGCTCCCCGGTGTCCTCAAATCGGCTTCTGCTGTTTGCTTTAAATCAAATTGAGTGGAGGTAAGATAGAGAGCTCCAGCACTCCGGCCAAGGCCATCAGCTTTTCAGAAGTCACCTGGTGCCCCGCACAGCTCTGTGGCTCTGCCCAAGAAGCCCTAGGCTGGATCCTGCCAGGCCCTGCGATCCAGCCTGCGCTCCCAGAGGTAGCTCAATAAAGAGAATTTTAAAGCCTTTTAATACTTAGCAGGGAATCTATCCTTTGCCAAAACACCAATTAAAGGGACAGGCTAGTTCAGCATGACTTTATTATATCATTTTATCTGGAAGAGGAG
>PVJX010011741.1:0-52581 GCA_004027295.1 Dolichotis patagonum | reverse complement strand
TCATGTTTTTGGTTCCTTCCATACAAGTGTACAGTGTAATTCCCAGACCCTTTTCTTGTTGTTTAAGGTTCCTCTAGAGGGTGCAGGCTAGGAGCTTTAGCCCTCTTCAATAGGTTATCAGAGATTAGAGTTCACCCACGGGCAGTGTGCGCTAGCTCCTCCCTTCTGGGCCAGTCAACCTTTGCAGGCCTTCACTGCGACAGTGTGCACTGATCACAGGGAAGTAACTGGGTCCCTGCCAGGGGCGCGGCCTAGTTCAAGCAGATTCCACCAATCCGCTCGGCGAGGGGAATAACCAGCTGAAGCCACTTCCTTATGGAGTTAGGGCTGTCCTGCCCAAATCCAACATGTCGTCCAGTCGGTTTCCCCTTTCCCGTGGGAGGGTCTTATTCTCATCACTCACAGTGTCCCCAAGAACTGCTGGACTGCCCGTCCTCCAATTTCATCGCGGTTGCGGTGGGAATCTACGGTGCCTCTGGGTGGGTCATGTGCAGTGCCGGTCCCGGCGAGCTGCACGCAGGGTTGTTCAGCTCCGCGCTCCGGCGGCTCAAGCCAGTCGCTTTGGCATGGATCACTTGTTCAGGTCGGGCGGAATTCAGGCGTCTCGAGGCAGGTGCCATGCTCGCCAATCTTATCTTCACTAATAGTAGCCCCAGGACCTCTTATTCGAGTGGGTTTTTGCGCTTTAGTTTCTTTCTGTGTTGTGAGAGTCTATCTCTCTCTGTTTGGGTCTCTCCAGGGTGTATTATTCTGGCATTTGAGCTGTCTCTCTTAGAGAGGGTCTCTCTCCTGCTACCTACCAGTCCGCCATCTTGTCTCCTACTCCAGGAAAATATTTCTAAAACCTGATTCCAGGATGGGAAAGATAAATGCCAAAGTCTTTCACCACATTGAGGTTCTACAGCACCCCAGAAAGTCACTGGGCCCTCAGATCAATAGAGGAACCAACACAGAGAGAACACAGAACAGGAGCCAGGCAGGCGAACAGTATAGAGCATTCTGCACACCAGCAACCCCAACGCCAGTGACCCAGGAACCGGAGGGCCATGGGGACAGGTTTAACAGGGCCAAATCGGAAGCTGGAGGCCAGCACCCCTTGCCATTTTAGTCCCAGCCGGTTACCCCCATACCCAGCCCACACTGATAGGATGAATGCAGAATGGGGCTCAGGTCTGTGGTACCCAAATAACCTGCAAAACCCAATAGAGCCAGAGCTGGGTACCCCAAACACCAGTTAGATCGGAAAATACTGACAGAGTTGCAAACTGAGAAGCTTCTTCACCATCAAAGTATTCCCTGCCAACAGAACAAGGAGGTAAATGCTGCAGAAGCCGCGGTGAACCCGGAGACGCCAAGGGACAGGCCACCTACCAGGGCAGTTTCCCCCACTTTGGGGGCCAGCGCTAGTAGTGAGCAGTTACCTTCTTATTTAACTTTGCATTCTTTTTGTTACAGGTGACTCCCCAGGTCTCATAAGCCTCAGCAACCACAAATCTCAATCCATCCTAGATTACCAGAGTAAAGATAACCTAACGAGAAATATATGTATATAATACAATAGAATGGTGGGCAAAGTTTGTTAACAAGCAAATTTAAATGAAGTAGAAAATAAGCATTAAAAACTTAGGCTCCCACTCAGTGATAATTAGGAAATGCAGATTAAAATAAAAATGAGAAATTTGTTTCTCACCCAGGTATGCAAAAATTGTAAGTGGGTGATAATATTAACCCATAGGAAAGTGCATTGCACTGGTTAAAGTAGAAATTAGCAAAGTGGTCAGCTCTACCAAAACACACAAAATGCCTTTAACTAAATCAATTTGGCTTCTTGCCAGCCAAGTGTGGTGACACATGTCTGTAATCCTAGTACTTAGGAGGCTAAGACAGGAGGATCATTGCAAATTCAAGACCAGCCTGGGCTACACAGTGAGTTTGAGGCCAGCCTGAACTACACAATGAGACCCTGTCTCAAAAAAAAAAATCTGCTTCTAAGAATTTGCCCAGCACCAATACATATTCTTCGTAGAGATATCTACAAAGTTATTTTGCTGTAACATTGTGGAAGCCAATTTAGAAGAAACCTAGGTGTCCATAGGAAGGGAGAAAAGCCTGCCTGTACTGGTTTTAAGGGACAGAGCTGTGTGCTCCCCATTTAGAAAAATACTCCAGGTTAGGCCATATTTTTATATGTAAAAGTTAAACATTAAAAATAAATAGCCAGTGGTTGTCGCCTATCTCGGGTCCCTCCGGGAGAAGCGTGGCACTGGGAGAAGTAACTCTCATAGAGCCGGAACAGACTGAGACAGTGCAGGGAAGATAAGAACAAAGCAGAACAAGACCAAGCATTGGCACGATCGCTCCCGTCTGAGTTAGTTTCACGAAAGCTTAGGCTGTTCCCTCCCCACGGCATCCGGGGTGGGACAGTGATCTCCTGCCGGCCTGTGTCTGAGGTTGGTCTTCTGAACTCATCTGGATAAGAGCTTCCCCTTTGCGCCTGTGGACTCCTTTGACTGTGAGGATCTTTAGTCCTGACCCCACTGAAGTCCCCATCACCCTGCACACTGGCGTGTCGCCGGACCGAGGCTTGGCTGTTCACCCTGGGACACAATTTCACCCCTCAGCTTCAGGAGACAGCTGAGCTTTGTTTAGCCCATGGTGCAGTCTGTGCGTGACCTGAATCCCTTCGTCCTGGTAAGGGATTTCCCCTCGCCATTTCACTAGGGGGCTTGAGCCTCCCTGGGGGGGATCCGCACACATGTCCCAGAGCAACTTCCATGACTAAGAAGAACACCCCAATCGCCCTGCCAGACAGAGGCACCCAGCATCCAGCTCCACCCCCACCTCCTGACTCCTCTACCCCTCAGGTTTAAAGTACGCTGATGAACAGAAACGGCCTTCTGTGTCACCAAGGGCACTGGCCTTCCACACACACCATGGCTGCTCCCCCTTGTGATTATTGCTGTCACGGGCCACTTCCTGAGGTCACCAACTGGTGCTCAATAAGTTTGCTGAGATGACTCACATAGTTGGGCTGGGCTGAGAGCTGGATCTTGAAATCCTAACCCCAAACCCTTCCTCCTGGTGCGCCACCACCTCTTGGGGTCTCCCTGAGCCTTCTGCCCCTGCACAGATGCCTCAGGGCAATGTGCAGTCCTTCCCTGGCTCAGGCGCCCAGACTGTTTGCACAGAGCCCTGCGCTCCCATCCAGAGATGAGCAGGGGCAGGGAGGACCTGCTGTCTGAACGTCCTCTGTGCAGAAATCCCACTCCTTTGCTGTTTTGCATAAAGGTGACTTGAAATCCTAACCACTGAGGTGATAGCAGAGGTCAGCAGGGCACGGAGAGGTCAGCAGGAAACGGAGGCTGCAGTCCCGTGAAAGTGATCAGTGCCCGGATGAGAGAGACCCACACAAGCTCCCCACCTCTCCAGCCACTGCCAGAAGCTGCCAACCAGGAAGCAGGAAGTAGGCTTCACCAGACACGGAATCCGGCGTACTTTGGTCTTGGACTCCCACCCTCCAGAGCTGTGAGAAGTAACTCTCATAGAGCCCGAACAGACTGAGACAGTGCAGGGAAGATAAGAACAAAGCAGAACAAGACCAAGCATTGGCACGATCGCTCCCGTCTGAGTTTCGCAAGCTTTCTCTCAGCTTTTCACAAGAACTGGTCCACGGGCAGATGAGACTGCAGAGGCACCAGAGACCGCAGCTGCCAGCCTCCAACGGGCACTGAGACCCATCCTGCCTCTTTCGCCTTCTGATCGCTGACAATGCAGAAGATCTGAATTCAAGAGTAGAGATACATACAAATTCTCTTTGAAATGCTTTGCTACACAGAAGAAAGAATGGTTGCCTGACAGACTGCAAGACTCACAAGGGACACACAGGCACTGAGAAAAAGTCAGACAGAGAGACGCGCTTCATTCCGAGCTCAGTGCTCCCCGCTCCACAGGAGCGTAATGGCTTCCCTCGCCCACGACAGAAGCTAAAGACTTGAAGCTCAGAACCAAAGCAACAGCGGCTACATTGATAATTCCTTCCAAGCCCCCAGCTAGACCCTGACTGACCCACAGGGGGACCCATGGCCACACGCTGACTGACCCACAGGGGGACCCATGGCCACACCCTGACTGACCCACAGGGGGACCCATGGCCACACCCTGACTGACCCACAGGGGGACCCACGGCCACAACCTGACTGACCCACAGCCACACCCTGACTGACCCATAAGGGACCCACAGCCACACCCTGACTGACCCATAAGGGACCCACAGCCACACCCTGACTGACCCATAAGGGACCCACAGCCATATCCTGACTGACCCACAGGGGGACCCACCGCTAGACCCTGGCTGACCCACAGGGAGGCCCACAACCACACCCTGACTGACCCACAGGGGACCTATGGCCACACCCTAACTGACTCACAGGAGGACCCATGGCCACACCCTGACTGACCCACAGAGGCACCCTGACTGACACACATGGGAGCCTATGCTTACAGCCTGGACTGTCCCCGGGGTGCCGAGTCTGGGTAGGTGTCTGGAAAACACACATTCTGCATTGTTAGGGAAGACCCAGGTTGACATCCTAACCCAGGCCAGGATGAAGGAGTCATAGCTCCTTCCAAGGGGAAGAGGCTCAAAACCCAGGTAAATGCAGGAGGAGAGGACAGTAATTCTCCCTATCACAAGGGGAGCCCCCAATCCTCCTTTACTCAGCCACTGAGGAAACAGTGGGCCCCCCGCCCAGGCAGAGGGAATACAAAGAAGGAGAAAGAGAGGGATGGGGGCCTTCTCGAAAGCCTGGTAGGTTCTGGACGTCCTGCCGTCTGCTTGCCCTGCAGCTGTGTCACCTACCCTCACCCCAGACCACACATCCGGCCATGGTCAGGTGGGAGTTTCTATCCAGCCCCAGCCCGTGCCTCTGTGGTTTGCAGTCAGGCCCGGCTCACACAGGGGCCGCCGAGTAAGTGTGTACAACTCAGACCAGTGGACAGCAGAAATGACCTCCACTGACCTCAGGGGCACTGCACGTGCTTTGAAGGCCACCCAGAGACCCCAGGCCACAGCTCAAGGCTCCACTTTTCTGGCACAAACTCAGAGAGGCCCCCAGGATGGAAAGGCAGGAGGCGCCCAGCATAGACAAGTGCACTGGGTGAGAGGCAGTTTGGGCCGCACGTGGTCGGGCTGAGGCGACGTGGACATGTGGAAAAGTCCGGCCAAGGGACGGATCAGGGTGGGGAGAGGGGAGCCAGGGCTAGGGGATGGGATGGCCTGGGCCCCTGGGCACAGCGTGGCAGCACCCCAGTACCAGCTGCTGGTCACCTTCAACGGCCTGATCCACGCCGCACTCACCCACATACGGGGCCCCGCAGAAAGCACAGAATCAATAATCCCAGTAAGAAGACAACGGGCGACATTTCAGTCCTGAGCAAGAGGGAACTTGGGCAAGTTTTCAAGCAGGACAAGAGCAGAGCTGAACTTCAGGGACGTGGGAAACAGGAGCTTTGAGCCCCTGGTTTATCTCAGGAGGGGGGGCAGCTGGCCGGTTGAGACCTCCCAGCACTGGGCCCAGGCCGGGACACTCTGTGCTCAGATGTCGCCATCTAATGGCAAGAGACTGCCAATGCCACCTTCTTCTCTCATGGTTAATGCTGAGAATCTAAAATACTTTTCTACCAGAACAATTTTTTAAAATATTTTCCCTTTTCAACAAGACACATTTAAAACTGATGATGTATTTGTCCTCGCTGGCCTCCTGGATATATATAGCAATAAGGGAAAAGTCACACCCCGGACTTAACCACTTGAAGTCAAGGATTTACGCTGGTCTTTCTGGAGACCCCTGTTCCTTCCCTGGAAGAACCATCCGCTACTCGGTGAAGCACTCTCATTACCTCAGGGCGACTTCAGCTGGGGGCCAGAAGCAGGTGCTGGGGGAGGAGATGAAGTCGGGCACTGCTGTGGGCTCAGCGGTTTGGTTTTCCAACGGTCCCTTAGGGGCAGGGTTAGGGTGCCCTGGAGTTCTGTGAGGTTTGCGCTGTGGAGTCTCGAAATACAAGTGCCACCACCTGTCCACAGGAGGAAGTAGTGGGGAGAGGGGACACGCCATGCGCCCGGCCTCTGTGTGCCCCGCCTGCCTCTGCAGCCAGTTTGGTGGCACTGTGGTGACGTCCTGTCTCAGAGGCTGCATCTGCAGCAGGCGTTTCCTTTGCAGCGATGGCGCCCCCAGCATGTCAGACTGCAATGTTCCCCAGCAAAGCTCTCTCCATTCCCCAGGAGGTGCAGCGACGGTTCGAGGCCTGTCCCCCCTACCCTGGGGTCCCGTTTACATCCCATGAAAGTGATGGTCACCACAGGACCTGCCAAAGCCCAGCACCCCCGGAGAGATGGGGTCCTGGCAACTCAGCAGACTCTGTGGTTGCCATGGCAATGGGCGCAGTTTCTAGAGCCTCCCCCTCGCCCCTGCACCTCCTCAGCGACAGCCTGTGCTCTGCCTGGACAGCCACAGCTCCCCTGGCTTCTGCGTGGCTTCTGCTCCTAACCTCCAGTCCCTCCTTCCCCACCACCGGGGACTTCCTCTTGTCCCTTAACTCAGACCGACTGTGCGGTCACAGTGCTGCCCCCTTAGATGAACCAAACACCCATAGGTCCTCACAGGAGTCAGGCGCAGGGGACAGGGTGAGGGACTGAGCCTCTGTCACAGGCACAGGGTGGGGTGGCGGGGACCCCACAAGGCAACCCTGGGGACAAGGCCCTGCAGGGCCCCAGGAAGAAGCAGCTCAGAGCCATCTGCAGTGGGGCAGCGCCATCTTGTGTCCCCTCCCGGGCCCCTGCTGGTCGCTGTGGCTCCCTGCCTGTTGCTGTGAGGCGCTCTGGGCTCCCTGACACCTGCACCTCGGCTCACCTTGCAGGGGTTTGCCCAGCTTTGTCTCTGCCATCAACATTCCCAGGGCTTCACTCCCAGCTGTGTCCCCAGCACCACCACTGACCCTCCAGGCAGTCAGTATTTTTTACTTCCGTCTCCCCCAGCTGACCATCCTGGGTACTAGATGTGGCAGGTGCCCTTGCCTAGCTGCACACCTGCTCCTGTCTCCTCTTCCTGGGCGGATGTGGAGGGCAGGTCAGGCCCCCACACTCCTCCCACTGTGCGCTGTGGAGGCCTGGTCACACCTGGCAATGGCTCAGGGGTAGGAAAGGAAACGAATCCAGATCCTGAGACAGAGGTGCTGAGACCCAGGTTACCCTGAGGGGTGTGCTCTCCGTCACTACCCAAGGACTCCCACCTTCAAGCCGTTTCCTCCTCTGTGAAGCAGTGACAGGGATTACATCTCATCCTAAAAGTGACAGTCTAGAGATGGTGCCTGGGACGTGCCAGTCAGCCCCCACTGTCAGCCTCGCTGGATTAGCTGGCTAATGGGTTAACACGCTCGAGCTCCTGGCCGAGGGTTCTGTTAGGAGGTGGGGCTCTGTGGAGGGGGTCATCCGGGTGAAGCCGCTCTGCTCCCCAGCTGCCGTGAACTGAGCAGCTCTGTGCCCCATGCCTTGTGCCATATTTTTGCCTTGAAATCAGCTGACCATGGACTGGATCCCCTGAAGACATGAGCCAAATGAACCATTTCCTCCTTTAAATTGTGTACCCCAAATGGGAAAGCTGGCTGGTATATAGGATGGGCCACAGTGGGTGCTCCTTCTTGTTACACCCAGTTCTTTGCCATCAGCACCCTCCCCCCAGCATCCCAGGCTTCCGTGGGACTCGGGCTCTCCCTCCTTGCCTGACTTCATCTTTCTGTGTGGCAGTCACCTGGACACCCAGCCTCCGTGCGCTGGCTGCTCCGCTGTGGTCCTGCGCAGCCCACCACCGGGAGCTCAGGGGACAGCACTGTGCAGTGACACTGCTTGGGCTGTGACGGGAAAGGGTTGGGCATCTCCAGCTAGCATCTTAGCCCCGTGTAGGGTCTCCACCTTCCAGGCAGGGCTGAAAGACAGCTGCATCCCTCCCCTCCTTCCCGGCTGCCCCTGGGGAGGCTCCAGTCTTCTTCACTTGCAGGCTTCGCTACAGATGTTCACAGGGAGGCAGTGGCACATGAAAAACCCCAAGACTCCCCGCTCCTGCTCGGATCATGTGGCTGCACCCTGGCTTCTCAGGGCTGACCAGAATCCCCTGGCTGCGGGAGACTCCTCCACTCTGCAGGGCTGGGAGGGGATTTTGAGCCTTGGGCTCAGGTGATTGCCTTGCTGACCCCTGACACCCACACTCAGCCAGACCAGCACACCTGGGGAGCTGCCTGCAGGGCTCAGGAGCACGTGGAAGAGTCTGTATCATGAACTTGGCACACACTGTCTTCAGCAGCAGGACAGTAGCCGGCTACCTGCCCTGTGCCTCTGTGACTGTGGGCATGGCCAGCAATGACCGTCCACCCACTGTGCACATGTGCACACACCCAAACCTCGGGCCATTCTGGTCACCTGTGAAAAGAACCAACCCCAGCCTCCCCTGTGCACGGTATTGGTACAGAAGTGTGACAGGAGGACACTGTGCAGATCCAAGCCCCTCTTAAATACCCGCCCAAAGGATGGAGAAAGTTCACCTTCCTTGTGTTATTAAGACTGAATTTACAACACTCTTGAGCTGGCGCCATAGCTTGATCAAGTTGCCTGGTTTGTTAGGATTTCATTTCTTCCATTTATGGTTTGAATCTAAATGTTCCCCAAAGCCTCCTGTGTGTGCAAGAATGGAACACTGCGGTCCTCAGTGGGTTCATCCATGGGTGAGTTCTGGCTAACTGAGCTGCAGGAGCAGGCTGGGTTGGAGGCGGAGCCTGCTGGGGAGCCTGCTGGGGGGCCTGCTGGGGGGCCTGCTGGGGGCGGGGCCTGCTGGGCGGGGCCTGCTGGGGACAGGACCTTCTGGGGCAGGGCCTGCTGGAGGGGGGGCCTGATGGGGGCGGGTCCTGCTGGAGGCAGTGAGTTCAAGGCCAGCCTGCACTACCTACCAAGGCCCTGTCCCGGAAATCCAAGCAGCCAAACAGCCCGCTATAGGTCAGTGGTGCTGAGCTGCTCCAGTTCTGGGGCCTGGCCGATTTTCAGTGTTGTCCCAAAGTGTAACTGCTTTAAACAGCAAATGAGTCTGATCACCTGTTAATTTCTTTTTCATTGCTAAGACAAAAATACCAGATAACTAAAGTTAAAGGAGGAAAGATTCACTTAGCTCACAGTTTGTGGAGGTTTCTGTCCGTAATCAGCTGGCTCCAAGGTGCTGTGGCAGAGGAGCCCCAGTTTATGGCAGCAGAAGATACCAAAGGCAACAAGAGCAAAAGGAGAGAGCAAGCCTTTCCATTCCTTATAGTGTAGGCAGGCTACCCGCCCGGAGGCAGGGGCAGCACTTAGACCTCCAATCCCAGCACTAGACAATGAACCAGTCACAAATCCTAGATTCAGCTGCCTCCAGAAAGCCTGCCCCCATGACCACATGAAGCTTTGGGAGGACATTTGACACAAACTATAACAGCATTCCTGAGGTCTCTTGAAAGTTTTTGGAGCAAAAATAAATGTGGAGACAAGTGCAGTCATGTTTGATTCGGAGGACTTCTCAAGAGAACTGATGCTGCATGCTAGTTTCTTTGCTGCACCCTAGCACTTCCGACGTGGATATGTGTGTATGTGCTACAGTGTCAGGACCGAACACTTCAGAGAACTGTTAAATCAGTTCCAGAAAGCCCGTGCAGTTGTATTTAAAATGGGATCAAGTTTTCAATATTATTTCAAGCTTTTCATGGGAAAGGCATTGTTCGGCCCATTTTGACATGCTACATTCCTGTTTGTATGCTAAGCCAAAGTTGCTTCCCCCTCCCAAACCCTCACAAGCAAATCACTAAATTTGAAAATATGCTTTGTATCAAATATGCGGACAACCACGGTATAATTTGATGTCATAATTAAAGGGCATGAAATAAATAGCATCTCAAAGTTATTTATAGAAAATGTCAGCACATAGCCTGTTCCTTTGATAGGTGGCCAGTAACTAGACTCTCATGGGAGCTTCTTTTTAACAGTGTAAGAATCAGCGATTTATAATTAGCTCACTGCTTAGATGAACAAAGCATTCTAAAAACAGAGCAAGCCCCCTGGAGCAGGACGGGGCAGCACATTGCTGGGGTGGTGGGGTACAGTGGCCTGCTCTCCGGGGAGCAGGGTGTCTAGGGTACAGAGGCTTCCACCACATGACCTGGCAAATGATTTCCGGAGCTGGACCCTAGGACATACAAAGTGGACACAGGAAAGTGATCAGAACTGCACCCCCAGCCTTTTTAGGGGTTTGTGGGATCTTGGGATCGGGAACCAGTACTGAACTATACCCCCAGCTGTTTTTAAAAGAAAAATTTTTTTGAGACCACATCTATGTCACTAAGCTACCCAGGCTAGGCGTGATGCTGTGAACCTCCCGCCTCAGCCTCCCAGAGTACTCAGATTTGCTGCCTCCTCCAACTAGAGGGTCCTCCACACTGTAGTAGTCCCGTGTGGTGGCCATCACTGCATGAGGATGGACACAGGGTGGGCTTCGAAGACATTCCACAGACCCTGAAGGAGCCTGGCAGGCCCAGGGTCTCCCGACATCCCCCAGGTTTTTGGCACAGGGAATGGATTTCCTAGAAGGCAATTTTCCCACCAAAGAAATGAGCACAGGATAATTCAAGCCCTGTACACTTATTATTCGCTTTCTGTTTTTATCACACTGGATTACCAAAAGCAGCAGGAGGGTAACCCACACCCCTCACCTGTGCAGTTCTCAGTAGAGTCCGACCTCCTCTCAGGATCTAGAGACAGGAGGTGGAGCCTGCGTGTGATGCTAGGATGGGGGCGCTGCAAACACAGCAGAAGGGTGCTGGGCATCCACTGCAGACCTCCTGCTGCGTGGCATGGATCCTAACACGCCTGCGCCCTGGGAGCAGGGACCCCATCCTGGTGAGACAGTGCAGGGGACAGGTGACCACAGAGTCCTCAAAAGACACAGAAGAGCTGTTGGCCAAATCTCAGAGGCTGCACCCACCCAAGCCCCTCGTCCTCTGCGCATGTGGGTGGGATCTGAGCCAGGATCAGTGCCCTGAGAGCCGGGCAGCACAGAGGACCAGGCTCCCAAGGGCTCACCAAGCTTTACCCCAGACATGGCTGGGACAGCCCTGGCCCCTGTTCCCAAAACACCCTTCCGGACTTTCTCCTGAGCATGGCCCTTCTCAAGTTCTGTGCTGGGACAGTTCCTGGAGAAAGAACGATATGCATGTCTAGTGGTGAGCAGCCATACATGTGAACCTGAGCAGATTCACTCCACCGCGGTCCAGGTGGTACACGAGACCAGGTCCAGGTGGCGAGCGGTATTTCAAGAAATACTTTGTAATAACAGTCATCTTTGGTGTCCATGGGGACCTCATGAGGAAACCCTCAGATACCAAATCTGTGGAGATCCGTATCCTTTATGTCAAATATAGGTCACATATTTGTGTATAACCTGTGCATGTCTTCCGTACACTTCACATCCGTCCTGGGTTACTTAGGATCCCAGCCTAGGATCCCTGTGTCCACGCTGTATAAACAACACTCGTCAAGTAATGTTAGAAAAGGACAACAGGTAAAATTTTGGATGTGTTTCATACAAATACAGCTGTTTTTCTGAATATTTTCAATTCAGGCTTGGTTGAACCTATGGTTACAGACTCCACTGTTGTGAAGGTCTCCTGTATACACACAAAAATGATATCTGTAGATAGGTAAGCATGAGCAAGGATGCAAAAAGCTCATGCTTGGAATAAAATTCACTAACAAATGGTCCTTATTTACAAGTTATTAATGAGTTACTACTAGAGTAATTCTTTGCAGTAGGTTTGTTTTATTGTGTTGTGTTATTGTTGTTATTGTTATTCTGGTACTGGAGATTCAACTCAGGCCCTTTCCACTCAGCTACCTCCCCCAGGCCTTCTTATTGTGTATTTCAAGACAAGCTCTCCCTAAACTGCCCAGGTTGAGCTGGAACTTGTGATCTTCCTGCCTCAGCCTTCAGAATGCTGGGGTTACAAGCCCAGCTAAGTTGTTATCTTTTAATTCTTCTTTTCTTGGGAAAAAAAATAAGCAAACAGCATTAAAAAGAATCAAATAAAGCAAATCTGCCTAGGGGTACACCAGCATTAGGGGTCCCATGCTGCCTCCTGCTCCATGCTGGTCTCGAAAATTCCATGACCATCCATTCAAGGAATGGCCAGAAGTAGACAAAGATTCCTCCAAAGCTTCAGCCGCACACACTGTGAAGCCCATGTCACTCCGAGATATGGGTTAGTCTTCCGGCATTTTAATTTTAGTCAAACAGTTGGCAAGAAAGTGTCCTTCTCTTGTTTCCTGAATATGCAGACAGAAAACAACCATCAAGGAGTATCTCAGGTTCCTGTCCCATCCTGCAGATTAAGTCTGATTTCCAAATGGAACCATGTCCCTGATTTCTTGCATCATGGTGGCCTTGCTGGCTTTTGAGCTTTCTGCTGAACAAATCAGTGTGTTTTCTTTTGCACCAACTGCCTTTTTCAAAATCATGTAAGGTCCAACTGGGTGAAGAGAATGGAAGTTACTCACTGGGTCTCTTCCATGGGATGAGTAGGTGGTCATTTCCAGTGTGGAGCCACGATAACCACCATTGCTATGACTGAAATTGCTTGCCCATATGGTATGCAAATACCCTGCCTACAAGGTATTCCCAAGCAGTTTTCTGAAGAATTTGTACTAACTCACACTCTTGATTTTGCCAGTCAAAGCTAGATCCCCAGTGCATCTGAAATTTGTTTTTGTGTAAGGTAGGAACAAACCTTCATCTCTCCTTTTCCATGTAAATATTGAATGGAACCTAACTGTTTGAGGGCCATTCTCTTCTCTGCTGCCCTGTGGGATCACTGTGTTCTGAGGTGTGAGCCATATGTGCAGTGAATGTTAAAAACTTCTTTTAATTTTTCCAGTAAAAGACACATTTGCCATGAGTCCCACTGAAAATCCTCCCCCTTGCTTTGAACACTCATCCCATGGTTCCTGCCACTTTCTGCAGGAGCTCTGGAGTCGTCTTTTGTGAGTGTCTTTAGTTGTGCTGCTGCAGTTGTCTTGGTGTCCTGAAACCTTTCCTTTCATGGTCATTTTGACTCTGAGGAAGAGCCAGAGATCACACTGTGGAAGAGGACACAGTGCCATGTTTTTATGAGCCTGCCTTTCCACTAGACAGCCCTCAGCAGCATCATTCACCTTATTTATGATTGCCGCTCACAAAGACACTTTCAGTTTTGAAATAATTTCAAATTTATTTAAAAATTGCAAGAATTATGCTGTGAAATATGGTATTTCCTTTCCTAAAGTTCAACTACTTTTCAACATTTTTAATTTCAACATTCTTTCTATAGATAAGTATCTTTTCCCAATACCATTCTTTCTACTAGCATTCATTATTTCCCTTAGCTTATTGTCTTAGTTACTTTTCTCTCACAGTTGAGACAAAATACCCAACACCCAAAATTAAAGAAGGGAAGATTTGTTTAGCTCACAGTTTGTGGAGGTTTCGGTCCATAATCAGCTGGCAAGGTGGCATGGCACATGGGTAACATTTCAAAGTGGAAGAAAACAGAAAAGCAGCAAGAGCAAAAAGGGGAAATCAAGCCTCTTTTCCTCCTTTATATTGCAAGCAAGCTACCCCTCCCCTCTAGAGTGTGTGTAACACTCACACCATCTCTGTGCCCTCCTCTTGCACAGGCTCAGAATGTTTAAAAAGTAAGGACCCTGGCTCCCTGCTGAGGCTCTTCTTAAACTTCTAAACTTCTCAAGCTGATCCAATGTATCAACTGTTACACTTACTAATCCCTCAATATTTTCTACAAGGAAAATATTTTCTATGTGATTATAATAGTGTTTACATATTCAAGAAATTTATCATAGATGTAAAATTCTAATTAATGCACAACCAATGTTCTAGTGTGGTCCATTTTCCTGGGATTCAATCCAGAATGCCATATATCATTTCTTTATCATGTCTTCGGTCTTTTTAAATCTGGGTTATTTCTTTGACATAACAACAGCACTTTGAAGGAGACAGATAACATGCTTCATCTAATGTTTCTCCACTTGACTTACGTGCTGTCCCATCATGCCATCTGGTCTCAGGATACCATGCCCGAGGTCACACGTCATCCATCTGCCCTTAGTCAGTTTTGAACCCCGGGCAAGAGATTGTCTGGATTCTCTAGTTACCAAGTTTCCCTTTGGAACTTTTGAGCAATTTATGGAAGGATTTCTTCTCATCAAATTCTCCCTAAGAATCGGCACAAGCTGGGGATACTTTCTGAACTGCATTATGATCATAGATAGCATCATCGCTCTGACTCCACATGTTCCCCGTGTTTCTCCCCTCGTGCTCTGCCTTCCCCCTCTACTTACTAATCAGTTCATCATCTGCCTCTCTGTCCTCTGTCACCACTGATTTCACCACGTCTATGTTACTTGATAGGGTGTCATGCTTTATTATTCTTATTTATGCAATCCTCAAACTGCTCCAGATTTGACTAATGGAAACGCCTTTGAACTGGCTCTGGTGGCTTCTTTACACACCCTCGTCATATTTTGAGGCATAGAACATGTTCCAGGGTCATCTTATAACCTTCTTTCCCTGATCTTGGAATTACCCACTTCTCCAAGAAGGCCCTGCTTCCTTTCTCATGAAAATTTAGTGTCTCTTAACACCAGGGCCAAGACTCTAAAGGCACCCTCTGCTTCTGGGGTTTTGTTGTTTCTTGACGCTTTGAACAGACAGAATTAAGAATCATATATATACTTTTTCTAGTACTTCCAGTTACTCTGCAACTCCCTATTCACTACACTGTCAGTCCGCTTTCCCCCATCCGTAACCCAGAATCCTGACACTCAGCAACATTAACACTTCGGCGTTCACCCTAATCTACATTAAAATAAGTTCGGGACTGTATACACAGATTGCGGCAAACCGCAGCCTACTAATTATTGGACAAGGCTTGATTACATTTTTCTTTCCAAAGACTGCAGTTTTATAATCAAACAACCATGTTCAATTCACCTACAGTAGTTTTTTCTCCTTCACCTGATTATGAAGTAGCGTTGTATTCATCGTGTCCTATGGGCATCCAGTTTTTTTTCTTACGACTGTTAATGTTGTTTTTATGTAGAATATTAATACATTTCTGACACTCAAAACTCTACAAAATGTACCCAAAAATTAACTCTGGCTCTGCAGTACTAGGCTTCCAGTAACCAATTTCATTGATTCTGGATTTTGCTTGCAGTGTTTGTTTTTGTGAGTTTTTTTTAACCAACATTAGTAGATAAATGCATGTTTTATTTCTTTCCTCTTCTTCCTTCACAATGGGTGGTATACTGTACATACCCTTTGACATTCTCCCCATTCAATTAGCAGTAC
The DNA here is from genome assembly GCA_004027295.1 of Dolichotis patagonum. Lineage (NCBI taxonomy): Eukaryota > Metazoa > Chordata > Mammalia > Rodentia > Caviidae > Dolichotis > Dolichotis patagonum. Next base: position 37,117 of record PVJX010011741.1, on the reverse strand, counting down.
TTCTTGGAAATCACTCCAAAGATTTTTTTTCAGCCTCTCAGAAAAGAACTGTATGATTTCTTTTCTTGGACCTAGTAATGAAGTAAGTAGTAGAAATAAATCTTCCAATATCAAACTATTCCTGAATTAAAATATAAAACTTTGTCTTGGAGTATTCCTTTTAAGTCTAAGGGAAAATTTTAGTAATATTTTTATTGGTATTGCATTAAAGTTGTGAAATAATAGGAAATTGTCATTACATGATATTTCCATATCAGAAAGGTACAAGGTTTTCTCTACCTTTTGAGCTTACTTTTGTGTGTTTTGGGAGTATTTCTCCATTTCCTTCATATAGGTATTGAACATTTTCATTTTAGTTATGAATATTTTTAATCTATCAGTTTTGGTAAGAATTACTTTTTTGTTTAATATTTCTTATTAAAAGGTGGTATTTATTTTGTCAAAGATTTTCAGCCTCTCAGAAGAGAATTATATGATTTTTTTCTTAGACATATTCATTTCTAAGGTCAATAGTGAAAAGATTTTCTAACATTGAATCATTCTTGAATTAAAGTATGAAACTTGATTTTGCAATAAAATTATGTCCTCATGTGGTGCTAGAATCTGTTTGCTAATATTTTATTTAAGTTTTTTTTACATTGTTTAAAATTTATGTTGGTTTGCAAATTTCTGTTTCATGTTATTTTTACGTAGTCTAAGAAACATTGCTATATCTGCTTTATAAAAAGAATTCGTTTTTTTTTAACTTATCTCTAGAAGTTCAGTAGAATTCTCCATTGGGTCTGATTGCTTTAGGTAACTGTTTCTTCATAACTTACTCTGTGTTTTTCTGTGGAATGAAACTTGTTTAATTATTGTTAGGATTGATTTCAGTAAACTGCTGTTTCCAATCCATTTTATCAAAGTTGTCAACTGTAACTGACATAGACACCAACAATATGGAATTTTTGAATATTTTCTAGGAAATTTCTCTCTTTCTCTTCCTGTTTCCCTCTCTCTCTCCTGCTCTCTCTCTCTCTCTTTCTCTCTCTCTCTCTCTCTCTCTCTCTCTCCCCCTCTCCTCGCCTCTCTTTCCCTCTCACTTTCTGTCTCTTTTTCCTCTCTCCTTCCTTCCTTATTCTGTGGGCTCTGATACCTGTATAAATCAACCATGGGTCCTCCTGATTCTTTTCTCTATTTTTCATCCTTTCTGCTCTAATTGTATCTAAGCTGCTACTGAGCTAATTCTTGAAAATCTTATTTCCTTTTCTGAATTACTGACTTACAGTGACCAGTTGGGGCTCACTTCAGATACTCCCTCGGGATTTCTTTCTTTTCTTGCTCACAGCAGCGTAATCACTTCAAGTCGATGCATTTGACCACACTATCTCAATTCCAGTGGAATTGGTTCTCATCTGTTGAGCCTTTTGTTTTTAGATCCCGTCACTCTCTGCGTACATATGGTCGCTATTGATGAGGAATTAACATTTTATGCGGAAAGCTATATGACAATTTTCCTTCTCCAGAGTTTCCGTGCCTTCTCCTCCCAGGTACCTAACACAGTAACAGTCCACTTCTATTTCTGTCTTGGACTGAGCTCAGTAGAAGTCAAGCTTCCATCCCAGGGCTGACAGGTCCGTGTTGAATCTACGCTCCCTTCCCGCTAAGGTCCAAATTTCAGGGCCCACCCAAAGCATGGGCTGGGAGAAGCACCCTGCTGGGATCAAGCTTCTACTCACCCTTCCGCCAGATACCCAGCGGGAAGATTACTCCTGAGTCTGGCTTGTCTTTCCGGTCTCCTTCCTCCCACCAGTGTTAGCTTCCTGTTCTCTGTTTGCTTCTTAGCTCAGTAATGTCAGCAATGAAGCATTTCTAGTGTATTTCCCAGGAGGATTCATGTGCATTACTTACTCCACCCTTCCTGTTAATGGAGCTTCATGTGATGGTGCTGTAGAGCAGTGTGAGACTTCAAACACTCCCCTCTACGCTTGCAGATCAATGTCATTCTCGGGGCCACCACTGCAGGTAGCAACCTCAGCTTGCAGTTGGCCTGCTCGTCTACCCGCTGCTGCTGGAGAGTGGCATTGTTCTCAAAGGCTGGGGACCGACAGTCAGCTCCAGGACATTTGTCCGACTCATGGAGAAGGAGTTCTGCTTCCAGAACGGCATGAGCGTCACAATCATATGTCACAGTCACCCATAAAGGGTGGCCTGAGGCCAAGATCAGGGCAGACACCTGAGTCCAGGGGAGACAGCTGACTGGTGACCTGGACAGAGGATTCCAGGAGATGACTCAAGACTCAAAAACAAAGACTCTGTCCAGAGGGAGAAAGGTCAGGTTTGCACACAGAGTTAAAAGATCAACTCTGAGAGCAACACAACAGTGACAGTGAGTTTGGAGACAGAGACAAAGGACTCCCTTATCGTTGGAGCTCCTGGGGAGATGCCCTGAGCTCACACCTTCTAACTAGCATGACCTCAGGCTGACCTCAAATATAAGCCCAAGCCTGAAGTAAGGAATAGGTGTTGCCAATCAGAGCCTGGCGCTGTGTTTCCTGGGGGGCCCACTTTTCCATTTCTCACACTCTCAGTTCATTCACTGACCACGCCATGAGTTCACCAGAAAGACGGCAACCTCACTGTGTAGTTCAGTTTCACAGGGTGTGTGTTAGATTCCAAGTCTCCGTGACCTCCACTACCAATCCGCGCCCACCCCGGGGCTCCCGCGTTTGTCTCCCAGTGCTGGTGGGAGCTCTGCTGTTTGAAACAAAATCAACAAAAGTGATTGACACTGAGTTTGGTGTCACAGAACTTGCCCAGCGTTACGTGACATAGAGCTGGTCCATCTGCACCTGCAGTTAAGCTGTGTTCCACCAATATGACTTGGAGTTCCCTGTCACCTTCCTATGCTTAGATCAGCAAATGCAAGGTCACAGCCATTCATTTCAGAAAATAATCTACTTCAGGTTTAGACAACATGGATAAGAGCCAGATTTTATTACATTCCCCAGTCTTCTCCTTCCATTCATGTCTATGAAACTGCTTTTAAGAGAATTAAAGGGAGGCCAGTTGTCCAGTGATTGCTTCTAACACAGATAATAGCCATGGAAAATCCCTAAAAGTCCCTAAAAGAATCACTTGCGTTTTTAACCCAAAATCCAGAGGAACAAAAGGATTATAGTGTTTATGCGCATGGTGACCCCACAGTCAATTCAGCTACAAATCACCAGTGAATTTGTTTTGCTTTTCCTCATCAGAGTAGAATGCGAATTGTGAAATGTCCTTGCCTTTCACCTCCATGAAGAAAGGCATCTCCTCCGGGCTGAGGGGCCCCAGGGTTGTCCTCTAGCTGCTCTCTCCAGCTCCATTCCAACCACACTCCCAGTTAAGCGAGGGCTTGGATCACCCCCAACCCCTGCCCACCTGCAAAGGGATCTCAAGGTCTGCAGAGGGACACAGCAACACAGGGCCCTGGACCTCCTCACCTGCACTGGTCTTCCTTCCCTCCACCAGGACATTAGCTACAGCTGGGTGACAGGTAGGAGATGGCCACTCTTAAAATGGGCCCAGAGTAGGTGATCTCATTCACTGGGAAGAGAAAAACTCAAACGTGCGTGTGTGCGTGTGTGCGTGTGTGTGTGTGTGTGTGTGTGTGTGTGTGTGTGTGTATCTGCTGGTTACTCGGGGTTGGTTTAATTAAAAGGCCAACAGGTGGTCTGGGAAGTAGCTCAGTAGTAGAGCCCTTGTCCAGAATGTGTGAGACGTTGGGTCCCACCCCCAGCACAGCAAAAAAATAATTAAAATAAAACAAAACAGAGACAGAGGGACAGCGTGGTGAAGCCGAACGGCTCCTGGGCTCTGACCCCCAGTGTTCACCCATGCTGTGTCTTCCCCCACCCCTGAGCACCTCCATCTGCACACACCCAGCTCTGCTGTCCTCCCGGGAGCTGCTGCCTGCCATTCTCGCTGTTTCTCTGTGCAGCCCCAGGTCTTAACCAGACTGAGACTTCAGCTCTGTCCCGTCCACCCTGGCCTTCACCTGGCCACCTTGCCCTGGCACCTAAAGCACTGTTTCCCAGATGCCCTCTCTGGGGCGTCAGCCTTGATCTCTGCCCCTCTCTGCCTGCAAATCCCCTCTTGTAGAAGCTCTACCTGCCAGGCTCCCCAAAGACACTTTCAGAGAGAGCCATGTTTGTCTTAGTGGCCACAGAGCCCAGCACAAGGCTTCAGAGAGGACCGCGCCATGGGCTGGACATGCGTGGCTCCTGAAGTACACGTCTGCAATCACTCCCAAGGGGTTGGCAGTAGGAGGTGGCAATTTGGAGGTGAGCAGGTCCTGAGGGTGCAGCCCTCACACATGCAATCTGTGCCCTTATGAAAGAGGCCTTGGGGAGCTCCCTGCCCTTCCACCATGTGAAGACAGACAAGGAGGGGTCGCCTATGAGCCAGGACACAGGTCCTCCCTGGACACAGATTCTCCAGCACCCTGTCCTTAGACTCAGCCTCCAAAACTCCAAGAAATGCATTTCTGCTGCATATAAATTACCCCTAAAGGGACTAAGGTGCCATGAATGGGTGAAGGTATTTTCCAATTATCTTTTAACCGCAGACTTTAATAAAATAAGAACCACCCCATCGCCCCAGCTCCTCCCCAGCACAAAGGTTCCCTGTCCACCCTGCAGCATTCCCTGGTCAGAATCCTTTGTGCTTTAATTATAGTCAATCCTTAGCCTGTAACTGATTGTTCAGCAATAGGAAGTGTCAGTAATAGGAAGTGACCTATTACAGTGGACAATTATTAGCTCTATTGTTGGCGCCTTGCGTGGGTGTGCTGGGAAGAGTCCTGCTGTCCCAGGCGTCAGCCCCTCACAGCAGTGCTCAGCCTCTGAAGTCTTTTCTCTAATGAGGCCTTGTCAGGAGGGGATGTGAGCAGTGGGACAGACAGTGACACTCACAGCCAATCAGAAAGACTCCCCGGGGCTGCTGATGGATCCCTCCTCTTGCTGACCAGTAAAAGAACAGAGATCAAGACAGGGTCCTTCTGCTGCAGCATAGAATGAGAAGAAAGCCCTCTGGGCCAGGAGGTTTGTTGCCTGGGTGCTTTCGTCTCCCTCCATGCCTGGGAGGAGGTGGGACCTGCCATCCTCAGAGCCCCACCTTCCAGAGATAGGACCGGGCCAGACGTCTGTGTCAGAGAGGACAGCGTGGTAATACAGTGCTTAGTCTCAGGCGATGTTGCATGGGGTCGTATTCTTCCCAAATCGATAGAGATGTGATTCACAAATAGAAATAGCATCTATCTTTGGTCTACAGGTGCACTGCAAAACGGTCACCACGATCCTGCTAAGGAGCATCTATCACCTAGGGAAGTTGCCCTCGAGTTTTGTGTGTGTGGCAAGGACTCTTCTTGTCTGTGCAACACAATTGCTGTCTGTGCAACACAATTGCTAAAAAGCAAATGCCCAGCATGCAACACAAGTGTTAATTGCAGCCCCTGTGCCCTAAGCTCGGTCTCCAGAACTCATTTGTCTTTTACCTGGGAGTTTGCATCCTCTCCGAACATCTGCCTTGTCTTAACCATGGTCCTTGGAAGTGGGACACAGTTCCTGACACCGGAAGTTAAAGGAGAGTTTTGTCTGGGCTCAGGTTTTAGAAGTCTGTCCTTGCACGTTGACAGAATGAAGGGAGGGGCGGGGCAGAGCAAACCTGCTCACCACCTGGTGCACAGGAAGTAGAGGGAAGGAAGGGGCGGGGGAAGGGGAGATGAACCTCCCAGCCACACTCACAGTGTTCCACACTTCTAGCCGGGCCCGCATCCTAGCAGCACAGCCAGCTATGAGCCCCACATCCTGCCCCCTTCTCAAGGCCCCATAAGCACATGAGGCTCTTGGGGAGACATCTAGATATAAACCACTTTCTTCCCCCAACCCCCCAAGGCCCTAGCACCTCCCCTTTCCTCCTCGCTTCAATTGGCACCATTATTTTTAAGATTCCACATATTAGTGAGATAGTTGGCCGCTTGGATTTAAATCCTGGCTCTGCTCCTGTATGTCTGGCCTTGGGCAGGGACCCAGCCGTGGGTAAGTGCCTCCCCATGGAGGGGTGATAAGGGGATTAACAGCCACCTGAAAGGACTGAAACCAATATAAGCAGAATTCTTAGCACTAGGCACGGCCCATGCCAAATTTTGGGTAAATTTATTTGTAAACGTTCCTGTAAATGCAGAATTGTAGTAGTTTTCCCTTATCTATAGGAGATGTCTTTCTAGAACATTCCACAGATGCCTGAAGCTTCAGATGGTCCCACACACTGTACAGGTGATTTTTTTTCCTGGACGTGCTCACCTATGAAAAAATTGAATGCTCAAATTAGGCACAGCAAGAGAGTCACAACTGTAACTGGAATTATAACAAGATACTGTAACAAATGTCATTTAAAACTAATGAATCCTTTCTTTGGGGGATTTTCCATTTAAAATTTTCAAGCTATGATTGAGTTTGGATGACTGAAACCATGGATGGTGAAACTTCAGAAAAGGTGAAGGACAGTAATTAGGGGACAAATGTCTGAGACCTCAGGAAGTTCAGAGTTCTGTGGGACAGAACGGAGTTACTGAGGCAAGGAAGACTGGGAACCGTGACAGGTGACAGGAGACAGCAAGACTTGCCAAGTGGGCTCTGATAGCAGACAGGCCTGTGGGTCCAGGCTGCAAGGGCAAAGGTGAGGGAGGATAAAGGACCATTCTTCTCCACTGGCCCCAGGGTTCCAGCACAGTGAGCCGCCCACTCATGGCTTGGCAGACGGACAGCAGTGGCTGTCACCATGTGTCCCCCTGCAAGTAGCAGTAAGGCCAGACTGCAGGTCCCACAGAGCATGGTCTGCACCTCAGCGTGTCAGCTGGGAGTGCTTGGCCACACACCTGTAATCCCAGCACTCTGGGAGGCTGAGGCAGGAGGACAGCAAATTCAAGGCCAGCCTGGGCAATGGTGATTTACCAAGACCCTGTCTTACAAATAAAAAGAGCTGGGTTGTGACTGCAGATACCCGCCCGTGAGCTCCAGGTGTAGCTCTCAGCCCACTCCGTGAGAGGAGGACTGCGCCCAGGCTCAGTCCCCTCTGCAAGGGCCCCCTCCTGGAGGGGGCCGTGGGGTGTCACCCAGCAGCCTCCCCCAAAGCCTCCGGCCTTGGGTCTGCCACACAGCCCCATCTGGCTCAGCCAGGCCTGTTCCACATGCCAGAAACACCTGGACCAAGGCCAGTGCTCAGAAAAAACATGACTTTTTAATGACTTTGTTTTTGTTCCACCTGCATTCAAACTCTGCGGGCTCTAATCTTATTTTTGTCTTTTTTTCTTTCCTTGTCATTATGACTCTGTGACCCGTACTCATTCAACCCATTTATCAACCTCACATCTGACTTGATGTAGTTTTTCTTTCCCAGAAGTTTTGCAACAAGCTGCTGGGAACAGCAGCTTTGGCAGGTGACCTGGAGAGGGTGGACGCGCGCGTCCAGGGTCCTTCACCCGAGCGCCTGCCACGGGGGACATGGGCCCTCGTGCCCAGCTCCCGGGAAGCAAGGACTTCCTTGTCCTGGGATCAGGCTCCATCGTATCAGCAGGAGCAGTGCCACACGGGGGCTGAGGAGCAGCGGGCTCTGGGGCCAGAAAACTGTGTTCTTTTGCAACAACCTCCGTCCGTGTTCCTCATTCCTCTCAGCAAGTTCTCATCAAGATAAAGTCATTACGGCTGGCAGCCGGCCAGCCAGGCCCAAGTTCCCAGCCGCTGTGTCAGAACTGTTCCTCCTGCTGCCCTGCTCAGGTCCACACAGTCTCCCTGACTTGGGACAGGGGTCCAGCAGAAGTGGCCATCCACCGACACGAGGCTGGACCCCAAGAGAAAGCTCATCTCCACACTGTCAATTCTTCATTTGCGATGGGCACATTTCTGCGTGGTAAGGTCTCTGTGAAATACATATAGAAATATATACTCGTGAGTGGTCCATTTTGATCCCTTATAAATTATATCCAACTACTTGATTCAATTAAAGAGTGACTTCATAGGTGTCCTACTTGGCTCTGGGTACTATAACAAAATACCCCAGACCAAGAGCTAAACTAGAAACATCTGTCTCATGCAGTACCAGTGGCCAGAAGTTCAATCAAGGTACTCACCAGTTCCACCACTGGCCAGATACATGATCCTGGTTTGCAGGCAGCTACCTGCTCCTTGGTCCTCATATGGTGGAGATTGTCCATTCTGTGTCTCTTCTTAGAAGGGCACTAACTCTGTTTGTGAGGGCTCCACCCTCATGACCTAAGCACCTCCCAAAGTCTCTTCCTCCTACAATCATCACACTGGGGTCAAGATTCCAACAAATAAACTTAAGGGGGACAAAACAATCCCAAAGTGAATCCTAACTCCCTGCTAGCTTATTCTTGGCATTATTTTTCACTTGCAGTAGCATTACTCAACTTCGTGACTTCTGAGCAGTTTGCCAGCCCACTAGAAGTCAAGAGCCACCCACTGTAGTGACTCTGAGACCTCTGGTGATCAAAGCTGGGAACACCTGTGTGGCCAGCTAGAGTGTGACCGAGCAGGGAGGCAGCAACACCCCAGCAAGTCACACATCCCCTGTGCTTTTCAGGACATAGTTAATGCTCACAGGGAGCCCAGGATGTGCCAGGCACTCAGTAAACTGTCCATGCAGCAGATTCCCACGAGCCATCCTGAGCAAGCACCATGGACCAAACTCACCAGTCCTTAGCCTGGACTCCACGCTCATCATTCTTACCCCGCTGAGCCCTGTCCTAGGAGCCTGTCACGGTCCCTCACTGGCCAGATGCCCACCTGTGGATGCCACAGCACCTGAACTGTCCTCTCAAAGGCTCCACTGCCCTCAGTAACATGGCAGTGACCACTGTCTCCCACTAGGATGGAAACACCACACAAGTCTCCACGGAGGGCTGCCAGCTGTGGGCTGTAGAATGTCCCCCAGGGGAAGCAGCCTGCTCGGGGGATGAGGCAAGTGTTTGTAGAGCACCCTGGAGAAGCTGGGAAGGTCGGGATGAGTGTTCCAAACAGATCCAGAGGGAAGAAAACCCCAGGGAGAGAACGGGAGCAGACACCAGGGAACCCGCCACTGCCTCCTGCATTTGGGGACCAGCACAGTTGCAGGTGGCAAATGCACACACACAGGAGGCCAGGGGAGCTGACTGTGCTAAGGGGACTCACAACCAGGGCCAGCTCTGCCCCCAAGGCACACCACCTGACCCTGCACAGCAATAGTCTCAGCTGGGAGATGCTGCTGCATCTAACAGGAAGGCTGCCCGGTCCCGTGATGCCTTTGACAGCCCCCGCCCCCACCACATGCAGAGCTCTGCTGCCGCACCTGTCCTCAACACCGAGGCTGGGAAATTCGAGGTTCCCAGCAGTGCAGATGAGCCCAAGCCCCTTGTGATTGGCACTTTCCTCAGGGCTTGTGACCTTGGTGCGACCTTTGTGACACAAACTGGATGTCCCTGCTCTGCTGGGCCTGGTGATGGCACTGGAGGCACAGAGGGGACTCTGAAGGAAGCCCTGGAGACACACACATAGGAAGGTGCCGGGAATGACTGAAGCTGGAGATGGATCACAGGTGTGGGCTGAAGCAGCCCCGAGCACACAGGGAGCCCAACACGAGCCACGTAAAGGAGCTGTTCCCGCTGGGAGAAGGCAAGGTCCCCAGGCCAGCCAGGCAAACTCATTGCTAGGCAGCGGGGCTGAAATTGACATCCTCCCCCTGAGTTTATAAATAAAGGTGCTGCAGTGGTTGGGCTGTGCCTTTCCTCCCCTCAGGAGAGAGGGTCCTACCTGGCCCCCGCTTTTGGCTCTTTGCTTAATTTTTCCATCCTGTCACCATCCTTCCCCCCAGGAACATCTAGAGCTGCGCTGGTGTGCAGCAGGAAGGAACCAAGTGACAGTGTCACACAGGAACCAGCGGTTAACAGACCCTTGGACAGCAGCGTAGTGACATGCGACGCAGAAGCCAGTCTGCAAAGGACAGGAGCTCAGCGACAGCCCAAAGTCCCCACCCACGGTGGGGAGAAGCTGCAGGCTCAAACCCAGACACCAAACACAGGCTCCACAGGCACCAGGCCACGCGTGGCATTCCACGTCAGCCAGCACCCGCCTCGCCTTCGTTCCATTTGTAAAACACCACTCCGAACCTTTGCAAGAAAGAGACTCATCGACACACTCCACACGGAAGTGCCAGCTGAAACCCGCTGCTGCTTGCAAATCGTGCCAGGATCGTGGAAAAAGAAAAGCACACTAAAGATTTGAACCAACAGCTCTCCAGTGTGAAAACAAACCATGAGCATGTGGGAGCTAAGGAATATTTCATAAACAATCCACTAACTCTCGGCACTGTAGAGGGTCCCTCCTGGGGGCAGTGGTGGCTGCAGGACGGTAGGAGCCCACCTCTGCTGTCCTTCCTCTCACCTGCCGCAAATTACACTTTGAGTCACCGTGAACCAGCAGCTGTCATTCTGCCTTTGGAAGACCTTCACTCTTGTTGAAAACGTTGCTAATAACTAAGAGGGACTGCGTTTTCCCTTTGAAAACTGGTCGATGGAAGTAAATTAAGTGGGATTAGAACTCACACTGTAGAGCTAAATACCTACTGCTTCCTACCCAGTAGGACTGCAAAAGTGACTTCTGTTTTATTCCAGCTTAACTTACTCTGTGGTGCTGTCTCGTACCATCTCTCATTGCACTGGCAGAACCATGAGTCTCTTTTTTCAAATAACCCATGAAGGAACCCATGGAACCTTTGCTACTCTCCATGCTGCTACCCTTGAAAGACTGAATGATACTAGGATAAAATCTCCGCCGGGACTGTTTAGAGGTGGAATTCATGCCCTTATGAATCAAGGCCCCTAACAGCAGCTCTTTATGTATTTTTATTTTCCTTGCATCCTGGGTCAGTGTCAAAGACTGTGAATGAGCATAACGCCCAGCCCGTCGAAGGTGCTCGGTAAACACCTGTGAATGAGCAGAGGCAACGCCATAGAGCGTAGTCACAAGCCGTGATGGTCTAGGGGTTCCGGGTTTGGGTGCCAGCAGTCTAGGTGAGCTCAGGAATCACTTCCGGGGCAGATGTGTGCATGACCTCTGTCTGGCTTCCGGGCCCCTCCTGTGTCTGGTCCTGACACTCACTTTAGACAAACCGCTGTGCTTCTGATGCACCTCTGGTTCCCGACAGAGGGGAAGATGGAGATAAAGCGCCTAGCTCTGCCAGTGGATACAGGTGTCCAGATCCTGGCTGGCAGGGGCGGGCTCACAGCTACCTCAGCCAGAGAGGCAGACACCGCGCTGGGAACTTCAGCTTTGCAGCTGGGAAGTGGGAGAGCTGAGGCAACGGTGCAGGTGCTTCTACGCGTGTACACACATGCACGTGTGTACACATGCACACACATGCTCACACGTGTGCACATGTATGATACACACACATACACAAGCATTCACACATGCCCCTTTGCTAAGTTCATCTCCAAACAGAGACATCTAAGTAAAATCATTTTACAAATTACAGACTTCCTTGTCCCCAGCACAATGCTGTCTTCTGCCTGTGTTGGTGGGGAGCTTTTTCCCCTTTTCCATCTATCACAGAATGAATTTTTAGTGCTATGACTACAGACAAAAGGTAATATGATGAGGCAATGGATATTTCTTGATGGCATCTTTCTATTACGTTGATCAAAATATATCATATGCACAATTATTACTATCAATTAAAAATAATTTTTAAAAATTAATCATATATTGCCAGGAGTGGTGGTACATACCTGTAAGTCCAGCACTCGGGAGGCTGAGGCAGGAGGATCATTGCAAGTTTGACACCAGCCTGGGCCACAAAGTGAGCTCAAGGCCAGCCTGAATTGCTTAGCAAGACCCTGTCTCAAAAAGACAAAAAAACTTAATCAAATGCTCAAAAAGCCCCATCTGACCATTTTTCCACCCCTACATCTCCCTCTTGCCTTCTTATAGGACACAGCTCCTGCCACTCTCTCTGGGGATGGTGACCTTGCTTCCCTGGAGGACTTGTGGGGGTCCCCATGGGAAGAGGGCCGCTGTCCAGCTCGGTGTTCTGGAAGCCAGGCCATGAGAAGTGCAGAGCGGGGGGCGCCTGTGGGGAGCACTGTGTATGCTCAGGGTAGCCACGCAGAGGTGGGAAGGCCCCAGGAGAGACTCACCCAAGAGCAGGGAGGGACTAACATGCTCCCCGCAGCAAAAAAAGTGCCCTCTGTCTGTCTCCCCACTGCCCCTCAGCGTATTTTTGGAAGAAGCATAGAAAAAGATGTTTCGAATCCAAGCCTTCATTCAAACAGACCGTCAAGGGAGTCCTGTCGGTGAGAAGCTGGTGAAACACGGGCTGCGAGTTCCCAGCTCAGAACTGAGGTTTCGTGCATTTTATTGTTGGCTTCGCTTCTGAGTAAGGTTTGTTAAGTGCATTCCGAGACAGGGTCTACACCAAGCAGGGAGAGATGTCTAAGTCAGACCTGCACAGTACGGGAAGGGTTAGCGTGCAGCCCGCACGGAGCGGGGAGCAACCAGGGCTGCAGAAAGAACCAGCGAAGCAAGACACACCTGACAAGCACCCTGGACCCCACAGGCAGCGCCTGTCCTGACGTCGTCAAGTTGGCCTGGCCCCGCCACCTAACACTGAGTGAATTACCCACGGCTGAGGAGAAACACAAGTGCGGCCCATGAACCCACCAAGGTGTCCAATCACTCTTTGCACCACCAGCTTGAGGCTGACCTGGCCTCCACGGGGCCCTGGAAGAGGCCTGAGGCTGCCCAGCTCTTCCGGTGTCAGTGGACAGCATCACCTCTGCAGTCATCATGTGCACCGGCTTCACATGCTGGGGAATCAAGCGGGGAAGGACAAAGGCCCGGACAGAGTGGTGGCCATGCCACGGATGCCAAACCGTGCCGAGGAAGGTGTTCTCCTGCCCTGCAGCTCTCCTCGCCCCCTCTCTGGCAGCCCTGCTTTGGCTTCCTGGTTTCCTTCTCAGGGAACAATTCTGCCATGGCTGTGCCCTCTCCCAGGCTGGTCCCTTGGTGATGGTGTCTGACAGGGAAGCCACCTGATGGGTTCCAGGAAGTGTCTGAGTGCCACTGAGTGCAGCAGGAAGGAGGCAGGTGGTTAAGGTAGATGGGGAAAGACAGGCATTGACCTGCTGCAAGTGGGGACCAAACAAATAGACCAAAGGGTCGCTCTGGACATGGACAACAATACAAACCCACATGAGGAACAGACAATAATCCCCAGGGTCCACTGTGAGGAGCAGAGTCCAAGCCTGAGGTTCAGGGCAGGACCTGAGCCCCAGGGAAGGCCACTGTGAGGACCAAGGCAGGGCCAGAGTCTCAAGGATGACAGGAAGGTGTGGTGAGGGTGATGGAGTCTGCTGGGAGTGGACGAGAGGACAGGGGTGGCCTGGGAGCAGCGATGGAGATGAGTGTGCAAGCCAGCCCCTCCTGGAGCACGAGCTGGGAAACAAGAAGAGCCAAGTCCGTCTACCGCCCCCCATAAGGAACCCGCTGATCCAGAGGAACACAGGCCGCGATGATAGCCACTGAGATAAAACGCAGCTTAGTGCTCGTAGTGTTTAGTGTTTCACTGATTTTGCAGTCCTAAAGCCGGCAACCTGATCCACTAGTCAGAGGATAACAATACTCGGTGTATGGGGACCTCCCTGTGAAGGTGGTGGCCATTGTGAATTTCCTGTCATCTGGTTTTAAAGACTCATATTTTCATTGTTTTGTTTGGTTGGGTTTTATTCTATTTTGGCTTGCTTGATTTTATTATATCTGATGGTTTCAAAGATAACCAGTTATATTATGGTAACTATTTTGGATTTACTATTATCTTGTTTTGAAGTCCTGCATTGCATTCATTGTTTTGTTTTTATTGGCTCCATTCTGTTTTGTTTGATTTTTACTATGTCTGAGGGTAGGGGTGGCTAGTTTGAAGACAACAAGAGGCATTATGGTAGCCATTGTTGGTTTCCTATCACCTTGTTTTGAAATCCTGCGTCACTTACACTGTTTTGTTTTGATTGGCTTTATTGTTTTGTTTTGCTTGGTTTCATTCTCTTTAAAATAAAGAGCTGTTTCTAAGGAAGGTACTGCAGTTGCTTCAGCTGGTGCTGGAACACCGTATTTGCCCTCTTCCAAGCGTGTGTGGCAGAAAGCAGACCGAATGGCCAACCAGTCTCTAAGGAGATTCTTGGATGAAACACAGACGCCGGGCCGTACAAAGGCACACTTCGTTTCTGCTGCTGTGTATTCCTGTAGAAGGTTTGAAAAGCCCTAGAGAATCAAATCACTGCTCCTCAAAATAGAGGGAGGCATAGGCTCAGCACCCTCTCCCCCAATCTTATCCTCTACTGTGCCCTACATTCTTTAAAAAAAACAGAGAGACACTGATCCTTCCTTCAATCCTGCAGTAATATCCAACATTGGGGATTGTGTGAGTGAGATACAGAATAAAGAAGATGGGGTCACAAACTGCAGCTGTGGAGCCCCACATCCAATGACAGTGAACTTGGTGAACCCCACACGACCCCAAATAGACCGTCATCTGGAGAGGGGATGTTTAAATAGGTCACCTGAAACATAGCATTGGTGTTAGGAACATACCGATTTGGTTGGCTGGTAACTAATGTTTAAACCAAAGACAATGTCAGACAGTGCTTGCTGTGAACACCCCCAGGCTGAACTAACAGCAAGACCATCAAGCTGGAATAGAACTGGAGAACTACACTCCTGTTAAGTTTCAAACTGTTCATTTGTCGGTTATCCTTATAAATAACATCTTTAAACCTGGGGTGCTTAATATACCAGCCTGCCTTTTAATTAATAATTCACACAGCAATAATGTTCTTTCTTGGAATTAAATTTCTGCTTCTCAACTATTACCAAACATAAGAGCTTTCAGCCCAAAAGACGATGTGTGCATGAAAGAAATAAATGAATTTTCAGGACACAATTGCCAGATGCATTATGTGGCTACCAGCACCTTTATTCAGAGTGACACTGTCACAGGTCCACTCATACAAAATAAAAACCCCATCTGACCTGGCTTTTGGCTAACACAGCTTGGGTACTGATGGGACTTGTCTTATGTAGGTGACATCACCCCAGGCATTGCCAAAGAGGAATGTTGTATGTTACTTCCATGTAGAAGGAAGTCACCATCCTTGACCTTTTGCTTGTTTTTATTTGGTTTGTTTTTATTTATTTATTTGTTTGATGTGGCAAGATTTATTGGGTCACCCTTGGCATCCTGAGTAGCATCCATGCCAGCATTTTCAAGTTCATTTGTCACAGGTAAAGAGGATGCAAAATCTGTGGGAACATCTAACCCCAAACACAAGCACGTTCTGTATCATTGCCACGTAAAGTAGCCTCTTGCTCACTCAACAGTGGACTAAGAGTCCTAATTTTAATCTGACTAGATTGTTTCCACTCCATCCATGATAAGGTTACAAATGTTAACTAGTTCTAAGTTCATTTTCAACTGCCAATTAAATGACATTTTTGCCAGGCATGATGGCCCATGCCTGTAATCCCACCACAAGTTTAAGGTTAGGCTGAACTACATAATGAGACTGTGTCTCAAGAAGATAATACAAAAATAAATTTGATTTTGTGACTTGAGCAACTACTTCTAAGATAACAATATGTAATTTACCAACTAGTAATTTCTTACTGTTTTTTTTAAAATTCTGTATTATTTCTACCCTTTTTTCTGTTTTGCTTTTTTCTATAAATAAATAAATAAATAAAATGACATTTTACAAAGTCTTGAATCATTATTGAAGTATAGCTAAGTTGGAATAGTAAACCAAAAATACAAAAAAAATCTTTTTCATTGTAGGTTTCCAACACTGGAATACTATCCAGGTGGTATAAAGTGCAGTACCTGGTAATGCAGAATTGACACAGAACAGTAAAATCAATGTGCCCTCTGTGGTATGGCTCTGTTCTGTTTCAGATTCTCAGTTGCAAAAAACAAAATGTTAAACCTCAGTTCAAACTCATGCTTTATCATTTCTACACCCCACACGCACACACGCACGCACTCAGATTAGAAACCAAATCTGCTCTAGTTTAATTTTCTGTTGACCAGCCTTTACTTTCACCTGTTTATCCCTAAAGTTTTGCTTCTTAATTCATATCACAGAGAGAATTCTTCCTCTGTCTCCCTCTCCCTGTTCTTCTCTCTCTCTCTCTCTCTCTCTCTCTCTCTCTCTCTCTCCCTCTTGCTCTCCCCCTGTTCCTTCCATCACCCATTAAAATAACCATCATTCAAGTCCGTGCTCAGCATTTTTGTCCTTTTTCTTTTATTTTAATTTGCATATCCATTTCATACTCATATAGAATATAATCCTAAAGGATATTTGTCTTAATCTTTTATTTTGACTTGCAGAAAGTGCTTATTTCTTCTTACAAAGACAACACAGATGACTTCATCCCAGGTTAGGAATGCTACTCTGCTACAATTTGGACAGTTTTATTCTGTTTTGTTGCCCTTTGGCTTTTGAACTTTGCAATGAGTGTCTTTAGAATTCTTCACCATTTTCCCCTGCTCTTACTCATCTCCAAGACAGCCCCCTTCCTGCCGTGTAATACCCCATTGTGTGAGGAGACCAGCATGCATCCTCCGTCATCCAGGTGGGTATCTGAGTCCCTTCCAGAATTTCCCTGTGGTTATCAGGGCCGCACTGAGCTTCATCACACACTGTGTGCCCTGGACTTTCTCCTAGGCAGCAGCAGGTTTCCTGTGCAGCAGGACACGTGTTTGCCTGGTCCTAGGAGGCAAGGGCGACCTGCCTTCCACAGTGGTGCCACCAAGTACGGACCTGACGGCCGTGAAGGACACCTCTCCTCACCCTCCATGAGGGACACTTGCAGCTTCCGTAGGACAAGTCTATATGAAAAAGGAACGCAGCGCACTTCTGATTTGAATTTCCTTCGGCCCCAGTGCTGCCGACTTGCTCAGACAGGTACTGGAAGTGGGCACCTGACCCTCTGTGCGCTGACCTGTCCAGGGTCTTCGCCCTTTGTAGTGCGTGGTTTCTACTTCCTTCAGTGATGTTCTGAGTCGTTTAAATCCATCCTCGGTAACCACTGGATCCAATCATGGTATCCACAGGGACCGACTTCTCCCAGCTTTTACTTGTGTTTCATATATTTTGGGTGATAGTCAACACAGTCATACATATTAATCATACACCATCTAGCATACTTGACGTGTTCTATGCAAAGAGAATCCTGTTACATTGAGGACTATCTTCTAGCATACTTGACGTGTTCTATGCAAAGAGAATCCTGTTACATTGAGGACTATCTTCTTCTAGAAGCTTTCCAGTGTCAGTTTTTAATTTAAATTTTTAGGCTATTGCGCTTGGTTCCCATTTCACTTGCAAAAAGTCTGTCTCCCTGTTTCCCATCATCTATCTTCTGTTTACGCTCTAGGTTTCACATATAAAAGAAACCTTCTGTGTCCGATTCATTTCACTTAATGTTGATGTACGATGTCAAAGCCAGGAGCCTGGCACCCTCATGGCTCCTGTGTCTCACTCGTGGGCCAGTTCACATCACCCACAGCAGGTGACATGCAGAACTGTCCCAAGGTCTCCCTCCCACCATCTCTCCACCCCCACAGTCACCAGGCTTCCCTGGTCTCTCCCAAAGCCAGACCCAGGCACCCCCAACCCTTGCAGGTGTTAACTTTGTGTTGAAAGACCATATGCACAAAGTCACGTGATGTGTGATATTTTAAGACAACATTTTCTACTCAGCATATACACCCGTCGGTATACACACATACAGCATCTTAACCCTTTTCCCTTCCCCTCCCTTTCCTCTCCTCCCTTCTTCCCCATCCTCATATCCCTGCCCCATCTTCAGTCTTACATTTGTTTTGAGCATGGGTGTGATCTCAGAACACCCTATAGAATATCTATCTCAGCTCCTTGAAAACCTCTGCCAGGAAGTCCTAACCCCTCGCCATCTGGTGGCTTCTGTCTGTGCAGCCTCTTACTCAGAGCGCAGTCCTCCCAGGTCCAGATGCGAGGAGCTCTGTTCCCGCACACCTCCACATTGGGGGACCCAAGGCGGGGTCTCAGGATCCTCCTCCTCCCCAGACTCCTCCACCCCTCAGCTCCACCTCTTCCCTGCTGGCTGCAAGCAGGGATCAGGTTCCAGCAAGGGCTCCACGCACATTCTGTTTGTTTTCTTCTTTCTCATAAGTGCTATGATGGTTTCTTTTGTGTGTCAACTTGTTAGATGGAGGAACACTTGGGCAGAAGGCTCATAGAGGGTGTTTCTGGGAGCACCTAAGGGGGGTAACTGGGAGAGGTGGGCATGGGAGTTGGGGTACTGAGTAGGAATGGAGATACTGTTCAGCCCACTGGATCCAGAAAGAGGCAAAAACCAGAGGAAAGACCAGTTTTCTTTTCCCTTCTCTCCTCTCCTCCTCTCCTCTCTCCTCCCTCTTCATGTCAAACCTTATAAAGATGTTGTGATACCATCTTTTCTTACTTCCGTTGTTTCCATTAATATATCTGCTGTCATCACTGTTTCGGTCTGAGATAATGTTCCCTTTCACTGCTGCTTTTCAGATGTTCCTTCTATCACTAATTCTGAACAGTTTCATTATGCTGCATCTTCTTTGGGTTTTCTTCGTGTTTCTTGTGCCTGGAGTCATTAACCTCTCTGGGTGTGTAAGTTTATCACTCCCTTCAAATGTGGAAGATTTTGGATTATTCAAAATTCAAACTTCACTTCTTTGTTCTCTCCTTCAGGGACTCCAGCTGCACACGTATTTGGCTACACAGCTCCGTGCCCTCAATATCAGCCATCTCTTCCCATTTACTTGCATACTGTATGATTATTATCCACTCCATACATTGCAAATTTGATGCTGATGGATGCTGGATCATTCCTATAAATATGCTTGAACTTTAATCACTTAAATTACTTTGGAGCGGGGAGTTTTTCAGTTCAATATTCATTAGCTGTGACAAGAATGGTGTCCATTCTAGAAGTCTCCCTTTTTCCACAGAGGCATGGCCTTCGTGTCCTCTGCCTAATTCTCAGGGAATCTGGACCCTGTCCATGCTTTCTGACAGGGAGCACTCAGAAGGGTATGAGTACCAGGTGCTGCCAATCCTAACCTTTCCAGAAGCTTCTTTCCTGTGACTGGACCCACCACACACCCTCTGCAGATGGCCAGAGTCCTCTGCTTGTACTTCCTCCTCTCAGGTGCAAATTTTACCCAAGTCACCCTGGAATTCCAGCTCTATCTCCTCAGCCCAGGCCCTACCTTGCTCCACCTGGGTCCCCTTCTGCACCCCAGAAACTGTCTCCCAGGATAGCAAGCCAGGGCAGCCTGAGGGCCCACCTTGCTGGGCCTTGTTGGACCAATGCCTGCCAGAAGTGACACTACCTAATAGCCAGTGCCTTGGTCACTATGGTTTCACTTATTTTTCCAGGTTTGTGGCTGTTTTGTCAGCAAGAGGTAAACCTACTTCCCATTACTTCATCTTGGCTCAAAATAGAATTGTGTAAGTGCTCACTACCTCCTATTTAGAAAGATTTAAAATGTGTATTTTATACGCTCTTGTTATGGAATTTTCTACAAAATTATTCCCTAAAAATGTGATTAACTTTATTCATGGTGTCAAACAGTTGCCCTAAATTCCATGTATAATACTATAGTATATTTGTATGTAGATATATATATGCATCCTACATAGACTGTTATTCTATTTGATATATAACAGTTTTGAGTGTATATAATATATACTAAGTACAACACAGAAGACATCCAATATGTGAATGAAGTGATACAACATAGAAAATATAAACATAAAATACAACAAAGACATTAAAGAACAAAACAAGGGAGAAACTAAACAGTGGTCACTATGAGACAGGCAGAAATTCGAGGAAAGATTGGTAATAGCATAAGGAACAATGTCCTATTTTGATAAAAGTAATCAGAGTCACGGACCTGTGGCTCCAGCCAGCATGACACCAGCGTGCCTTGAGCCTGCCTGGACAGATGAGACAGGAGCACTGCTGCTTCAGAGACCCGAGAAAGATTAGTGCACAATTCCCAGCCTTATCTACAGTTTCTACAAAGCGGTCAAAGAGCCATGAAGAGTACGTAAACTCATCTCCTCTCATCACTGATCTATGGAGTTGCACACAAGTGGGTCCCTCACACCAAACACAGCCCCACACACTCACCCCACATCCTACCAGTCACGTGCCGCTGGGCTTTGCAGGCTCAGGTCCTGGGGACCCCAGCTTCTCCAATGCATATGGATACCGACCCCCCGACCAAAAGTCCCAGGGTGCTGCCCTGCAGCCAGGAACTTGGGGCTCCCACCAGGAAATCAATTGGTGTAAGACCGAGTACTCCATCATGCAGGGTCAAGGACCTTTTCCTGGATCCGTTGCCCCAGAGAAATAGGAGATGACGCAACACTCTAGGTTGCACCTTTAGAAGTTTGCACCAGCACCGCTCACCTCACTTCTGCTCATGTGTCACCGGCTGCAGCGTTTCGCAAGGCTGTCCCTGCACTGCAGAGATGACGCACTCGAAATTGAGCCAGGTGTCTGATATGAGAAGATCCAAGCGCACTGTGACTATCACCAAGGCCACTGGGAAGGCCCTGAGATCAAGACTCTGGCAAAAGGAAATAGGGCCATCCTGACTCATTGTAATGGACCAACCGTGACTCCTTGCACACGTCCATGTCTCCCCAGATCAAGGCTCTTTAGCAAGAAGAGCGGGGGGTGTCGGGAAGGCCATGAACCATGCACCACCAAAGCCAGGTCATCCAGGTCCCTGAAGCATGGTGGAGGGACAGGGGAGTTTATCCTGCCCTCTGCAAAATTCTGGTTGTTCACAGGTGTCACAAAAGCATGCCTCTCGCCTGAGCTGCACGATACGCTCTTTTAAGCATTCTTACTTAGTTTTCCTCACACGCACCTGCACGGCCTCCATGGCGCTGGGGTCTGAGTATCACATGACCCACCTGCCAGGAAGCCGCGCTTGGTGGGCGTGAGCCAGCTCAGCTTCTCCCCTGGGACCCAGCGGTCCTGCAGCAGGTTGTTTTCAGTTTCTTCCTTCTGGAGGCTCCGAGGCCCCTTGTACAGTTACTAACCCAGTAACAGACTCCAACTCCAGCTTGCCAGGGCGGAAAGAGCAGCAGCTTTAAATCTGCAGACTGTGTTTGAGCCTTGCTTATACTTTTCTTCTGCAAATAAGCTGCCAAGCCTTCAGTTCCCTCACATGACAATTGAGATGATAGTAGTTAGCTTTAAGAATTATCTGATGCATTGGAAAAAATGCATAAATGGTGTCTGTGACTGTTAAAAAAATTCAAATGCTGACCTGATTTCAGTGCCTGTGTCCTACCCACAAACAGTCTCTCGCTGTGCATGCTAATTTTCATGGTTTGTTTCAGAACACACTCAAATTGGATGCTTTTTTTTTAACATTCATGTTTTTCCCATGAGTAGGGGAGAAAGTCAAGTAAAATTGGAAAGGTATTATGGAAATTTGTCAAGAGGAATTTCCAAATTGGCATGTTAATATTTTCATGAAAGTTCTCATCAAAAGGAAAAAACATTGATAAGATTAGTGTGCAAAAGCACCAAAAGATTACGCGCTGGGGGAGAATCTGCACTTTAGGAAATAATGCAGTGCCAGGCAGAAAGAGTGGGTACACACTATCACGGTCTCCAGGGTTTTTAAAAATCCTTATTCCAAATCGCATATTGTTTATTTCCTTGACAATGAGTCAAACACACAACAGTGTGACAAATAAAAAGAATCCAGAGGTTTCTACCCATTTCTTCTCCACCAACTCTATAACATGTCTCAGTCATTCTCAATTTTACCCCTCTGAGATAACAAATAAGACTTACTCTGTGCCTGCTAACAGGGAAGCTAACTGTCTAAGGTACGCATTTCGTTTCTAGTGCTTTCTTGAAACACAGGTTTAAAATGCACCAGCGTCTGACATTAGGATTACGACTCCCACTTGAGAGGTGTCTACACCAGGGACCTCAAATCTCAAAACCTCCCCGGGTGAAGAGCCGCTATGAAGGGAGGGTAATCTTGATCAGGTATAATTAATCATCCCACCTCTCTATGCAAAAAGTCACCCCTGTATCAAAGGCAAAGTCTGGGTTTATTTTACCTTATACTGGGTGCTGCGTGTTGACTTATGTCCCCCACTCCTAAACTCACTTCAGTAAAATTAAATCCACCAGGACCCCGGGATTTTATTTTATTTGTAGATAGGGTCTTTTAAAGAGATAACCCAGTTAAAATGAGATGACTAAGTTGAATCTTTACTCTGATTAGTATCCTTGGAATATGAGGAAATCTGTTCATCTTTCAGAATGTATATTTTTATACGATGAGCACTGCAGCAATAACATTTGTGGGAGAGAGGCTGCCCAAACTTCTCCCATGCTTACGCCCTTGAGGTGAAAAGTAATTACTGGTGAAGATGGGGTGGCTCAGCTACCAGCACTTGGCATATTTACACCCCGGTGAAGTGAGGCAACCTGGATGCCTACAGCTAGGGGGAAGAGCTGAGGAGACATGGGGAAGACGGCGGTCAGAGCCAAGGAGAAAGATCCCAGAAGCAGCCAAGCCTGCCCACGCCCCGGCCCTGCAGTTCCGCCCCCAGAAGCATGAGCCGTGCCCTGTTGGTCATGAAGTCGCACAGGCCATGGAGTTCAAATGGCGTCACAGGGGGACGGACACACGGTCACATCCCCCAGCATGTTACTACTTTACTGAAGCCACAGGGCGCAAACCCTGCACCTGGTGAGCTTGACGGAGCTAAATGGAGACCCCAGGCCAGAGTCTCCCCAGGATGGCACACGGCTCACCCACATCCTGCCACCTCAACCAGCTCCTCCCGTGCTGAGTGTGTGGTGCAAGGCCGCCTTGGGTTCGGGAGTCCAGTCTGTGTGTGCAGCTCCCTGGGGGTGAGTGAGCCAGGCCGGCTCTCCCCTTGCCCTCGGCAGAGGCTGGGTCCCCAGAGCAGCCACCAGCAGGGGGCCGCCCCAGATCTGGCCAACACTCACAGGTGTCAGGCCTAAAGGGTCCTCAGAGATGACCCGCTGTGAGGTTGCAAAATAGGGACCCCAGGGATGAAACCGACATACTTCTTCAGCTCCTGGCAGAGACCAGTGTGGCCCTCAGAAAACCAGCTTACAGCTTCCCTCTAAATTCTGCTGTGTTCCTCTCGGGCTTAGCGTATTCCTCTGCAGTCAGGCTTAGCGGCCTTGTTCCTGTGAAATCCTGGGCCTTTGTGTTCCCTGAGGGTGATAAGCTTCTCTTTTCTTCCCCTTGGCCAGCTCCTGCAAGTTATTTTTAAACCTGGATTGCAGTAATGGAAATTCCTTAGGAAATAACTGTTCAGAAACCTGGCTCTAATTATTTCCACTCAGAATTCTACTGACAACCTTAATCCCCACGATCCTGCTTAGAAGCTTGTTGTATAACGAAAGACGCCCCCTTCCACGGGACAGCGTGCAGGAGCCGTAGTTTAGTCACTCTCCTTCGTTTCCTTTCAGCATCCAAATTACTCAGGGGGTTCCCTGTTTTCTCCCACAAGAACAGCTGAAAAAGATCATGAAAAAGTTTTATTTAAGAAAGTAGTTTCGCAATTCCAGGAATTGCCAAATGTCCTGAATCAGCAGATTAAGTGGACACAGACCACAGGCCATGGGTGCCAGTATTTCCTCAGTCTCTGGTCCACTGTGTTAGGTCAACAAGGGTGAGTTGCATTCGGGCAAGCAAGAAAAGGAGGAGGAAGGAAACAGTATTTCAAGTCAAAGGAGCAACACGAGAGCTGGAAAGAGAGGCGAAGTTGCACACGCGTGAGGTAACTCTGAACAGGAGGGTAAGCCTGGGTCCTCTACCTTAGAACTCCCAAGAAATGCCCCAGATGGGTAACATGGCACACACCTCTCATCCCAGCATTCTGCGAGGCTGAAGCAGGAAGATCTCATGAGGCTTGCATCCCAGTCTGGGCAATACAAGGGCCCTGAGTTCAGTTGCTAGAGGTATCTCACTGAAGTCCGGGGCACTTAGTACAGGAGGTCAGAAGCCAGGAAAGTGGCATAATCAATACTTCATGAAAGACCCTGGGGCAGTAGGACTACTCATTTGAGGAGGGAGTGTGGAAAAACACAGGAAAAAAAAATCAAAGGCTTTGGTAGTGATCAGACAAAAATAAAGTTATAAGGTGAGAAATAAGGAGCAAGGAAATAGATAAAGCTAGACAGGTCAGAGTAAAACCTGAACCAGCCGGTGGAACAAGGAGGTGTGGAGATGGTGGCTCGAGCCAGGGACACCACTGAAAGAGACCATGACCACACAAGGGAGGGCGGTGAGCCCATTCTGAACTGTTGTGGACTATGGTGTGGTAATGTCAGCCTCTCCCTAAAGTTCCAACCTCATTCCCAAGACAGATTTGGGAGATGGATGTGTGTTTGTCATGAGGTGAAGTTAGGAGCTGAAGTCCCTAGACAGCCGAGACAACCTGGAGAGGATGGAAGCCATGGAGGGAGGAAGCCTGGAGCTTGAATCCGCAGATACTGTCCTTGTGGGTTGTGGGGAGGAAAGAAATGACAGGGGGCAGGGGAGGAGGTGGGGAAGGGTGACAACCCCGGAGTGTCACACACAAAGTGAGTTTCCTGAAGAAAAGTCAGAGTTGGAAAGTGACCCAGGCAGGTGAATATGAGAAAGAAGGAGATATGAGACCCTTGGAGAGTCCATAGTTACCTTGGAGAGAGCGCTCACCGCCCACACGGCTCTGTACCAGACTGCAGAGGTCAGACATGGCACCCGCCTTGGCCCTGTTGGGTGGAAAAGGAGGTGAGCTCACTGAGGGGGCTCTCCGGAGAGGCGATGTTGGGTCTCCGCCTCTCGCCCACCACACCCACCTCCTTCCTGGCACCATGAGAGGAAGAGTCTTCCTCTAGCACCAAGTTTCCACCATGATGTGTAAGGCTGCCTCAGACCCAAAGCGACAGAGCTGGGTGACCGTGAACTGAAGCCTCTGAAATCACGAGTGAAACCTTTGTTTTTTATAAACTGATTATCTCCGGTGTTTTGTCACAGTGACAGAAAGCTAACTAATGCTTTTCCAGAAGGTTAGGAAGCATCAAGGTAAAAGTAGGTTGGAAAGAAGTGTGTTCAATGTAAGAAGAAAAAAAACAAATACATCAGAAGCAGTGAGCAGCGACATCCCAGGAGGGACCCAAGCAAACTTGGAGCACGCTCTTACTCTTTTTCCAAATTCTTCACAGATGACTCTACTGTTAAAGGTGTGTTACAATCCCACTCTCTTTGCTTTTTCTTTTTCACCGAGGGGTCCGTTGCACTAGGTCATGATGTGTGATCTCTGAATGTGCTGATGTTTTTTACACTCAGTAGAACTTATTACTTTTGTTTTTTAATGTGTATGGTTTTTTAAAGCTGAATAGTGTGTGTTTATGAGGTAGACTGAGATGTTTCAATATATGTTTAATCAGTGGTATTTCATATTTGCTAGTAAGATTTTAGGAGATTTAGGGTGTGTTTATATGAGTGATATTCTTCATGATGCTCTAACTCATTCTAGTTTCTCTCTCTTGTCCTTTTGCTGCCACCAAAAAAGCACCCTGTGAAGAATCACTTTCTGCTGACTTAGGACTCCTGAGATTTTTCCGCACTCAGTGCTTCTATGCATTGAGAGTCTACAGCCACATGTGACCAACTCCAAGAGTAACCCCAGGTGTTTGGAGAAGGAGTGAGACTCTTGCTGGCCGGGGCATCTGGAGACCAGCCAATGGGTACGACTTTGTGAGCTCTCAGGATGAGGCCTCTGCCTAAATAACGAGGTGTTTTAGAGCTGCGGTCAAACTTTTTCTATAAACTTCAGCTGAGACCACAAACCCTTAAGTGCAACACGTCAGTTAATAATTATGGAATGCCCGGTGCCAAGAAAGTATTCTTTACAAAGAGTGGCCTAGAAATGAGAACCATGCTGCTTACAAAGCCAAAAGGACTTTTCTGACCAAGCCACATGCTACATCTCTCTGTATGCACAGTCTGGCTTGGCTGAGTTCGACTTCATGTGAAATGAAGGCTTTGTCTTCTTTACTTCTCCTCTACAGAATTTCTGTTTATTAAAGCAAGGAGGTGGAGCTGCAGAAAGGAATGAACAACCTTAACAGTTATTAAGACTAATTGCTTCTTTCTGTTTTACTGTACTTGTATTTTATATCACATGCATCTTTTAATTTTAAAATTGCAGAATACGTTATATGTAATGCAATGTATACATTAAAATTATTCAAAATCTCACCACCAGATAAGCACACTTTTAATATTGTGTACTTGTATTACTACTGAAAACCATTTATAAAGATACACAACAAGGCTGGGGGTTTAGCTCAGCAGTACAAGCATCTGCCTGACAAGCACGAGGTCATGAGTTCGATTCCCGGCACAAAAAAAAAAAGGTATACAACAAAAGATTTGCATAGAAATTATTTAATGGTTGCATTAAAGAATTGCACTGTTCAGATGTTCCATACATTATTTTAGTGATTAGCTATTGCTAAATATTGAGGCTGGATCCAATTTGCTCTTATTTTCAGTAATATTAATAATAATTTTTGACATGCAAAAAATATATTTACACTCAAAGGAACTGATATTTCAAGTCAAATGTTATTGGTATAAGGCACACTTCTTAAGTAGCAGAATGAGTTTCAAAGTAGAAACTTTAAGTGCTCTAAAGGATATAACTGTGTGTATGTTTAAGCGTGCAAGAGACAACCATACTACTCAGTTTTTGTTAGTTCATCAAACAGAATGGTTTGTGCTGTCACTGTTTGATTGTCCACTTTTTATGCTTTGATTTTGTGACTTGAGCAACTACTTATAACAATATGTAATTTATCAACTAATGATTTCTTACTGGTTTTTTTTTTAATTCTGTATTATTTCTAACCTTTTTTCTGTTTTGCTTTTTTTTCTCTAAATAAAAAAAAGTAGAAACATTTTTCAGCTATTCATTAAAACACTAAAAATAGAGTGAAACACTCTTGACAAAATTCTACATATCCCTTTGTACTGCCCTGATCTACTGCGGTCACCTCCAGCTTTCCCGCAGTCTGGGCCTGGACCCTTTGCCTCGGGCCTCCTTCCTTAAGGGAACCATACTCTCCTTTCTCACATTCCACGTTCCATTTGCAAAGCATGATGGTACAGCCAAGGTCGGCCTGGAGGAAGCCCCTGCTCGTGCATGGTGGTTTGCTAGGATGGGAGCTGGTGACGGTAGGCCATCCACTGCCACAGGTCTCCCCTCCCACACCGACCACGACCATGGGGCAGAGAGATGAGAAGGCACTCGGGTTGCGTCTATAATGCTGTGCATGTTTTCTTTCTATATTAGAAGGATGGAATCTGCGGGCAGACGGCAGTGGCCTCCTCCCAAGAGCCTGGTGTTCAGTATCGGCTCCGTGGGCCTTATGCTATCTGGTATAGCGAGGACCAAGTGCTGTTGGGAAAGGCACAGGATCCTCCTTTGCTAATGACAGAGAAAGATGGAAGGGGGCAAGGTCAGCTGGCGTAAGAAGAAGGGGACACAAGGTCTTATCAGAAGGAAGAGAGGATTTTCTTAGTCTGCAAGAGGAGCGATACACAGACCAGAGCCAGGAAACCATTGCTTATCAGACACACAGATGAGGTCAGTACCAAGGTTCTGGGTCAGAATACAGAGAAGAATGCTGGAAGGAAAAGGTACTGGGGTGTTGGCCCTGGCTATTGGGGACACCCATGCACCCGTGCACAGAAGAGATTTGCAGGGGTGTGTGACCGTCAGGCCCTCTCTCCAGTCAGAGGTGTCCTGATGGACCCGTGGTGGCGACCTGCACCTCCAAGCGTGGTGACCCTGGGGTAACCCACAGCCTCTGCCCTTGCACACCTGACATGTTGGCTGCAGGAGGAGATGTGGAGGAGACGCTGGCCGAGTCAGAGGAGCCATGTTTACTTCAACGCTGGTTTCAGGCTGTGAGCACGTATACACCTCCTGTGCCTCTTTCTCGGCCTTATTTTTGTCACTCATTCAGAAAGAACTTAAACAGGAAATAACTTCAAGCTGAGGGACCGTGACCAGTGGAAAAACACATTGCTATTTGAGCAGCATAAAAATGCATCTAACTTTTCACCATCGCCCACATTAAATTTCAAGGATAAAGAGTAGCTTTCCGGCACCTTGCCATCTGGTACCCATCACTGTGCACTTCCACACATGCATAAAGGGTCACATCCGTACCACCCACACCTCCCGAGAGCCCAGACCCTCCTCTTGCCATCTGCAATCCAAGGGCACAAGCCAGCAGTCAGGAGGTCACTCACATGCCCGATGCCACACGGGGTCTGTGTAATGGTTGCACATGCTAACATGTAACAAACAGGCAAAGCACCCAGTGACACATGACAACAAGTGCTTGGTGACAGCACCCTAGCTGGGCCAGGGGCTCACCCCAGGTCAGCTGTGGGTTGATTGGGGCCTAGTTCTGTGGCTTTGTCCATCTGGAGCCCAAGAAAATGTGGAGAACAGAAGCCACTTTTGCAATTAATCTTCTGCTCCGTGAAACAGCCTGGGTGGGCCTGAAGAGGGAAGGCCGTAGGAGCCAACTTCACCTGACTGCTACAAAATGCCTGAGGGAACTGACTTATAAAGAGGAAGTGTCCACTTCACTCACAGTCTGGGAGGTACAAAGGCAGGGTGCCTGCATCAACTCAGCTCCGGTGAAGGTGGTAAGTGGAGGCACGCGTGACAACAGAGTATGTAGAAGGAAAATGGAGCCAGCAAGCAGAAAGGGGGGACTAGGGTCCCACAATCCCATTTGAGAAGACACCCAAATGACCAGAGGGCCCTCCGTCTAGGTCTCACCTCATAAGGGATACAGTAGCACCAGGCTCAGAGCCACACCTTCAAGACATCCGTCTTGAGGTCATTCAGCTTCCAGATTAGAGCTGTCCACATTGAGGCCACCTTAGCCATCACCCAGCCTAACTCCCGGCATCCACAAGATCTGAGGTGGTGGAAAACCACCCTGCAGAGCCCAGCCCAGAGTAACAGGACCAGCAGACCTCTGAGTGATGTGCAGGTCACCAGGGCACACGCCAAGTGATTCGGTGAGCCCCAGGGACCTACGTCTTCTCTCTAGTCAAATGTCCCCACCTTGAACGACGCTATCCTCAGTCATATTTGTGGAACAAGTTAGGCAGTGAAAGATCAGCTGAACCAATATGAGTGATGTAGGATCAAACTGTAAAGTGGTGACATGTGATTGTAGTTTGACCTAATCCCCACCAGGACAGGTGCTCAGTGGAGCAAGTACTTTACCAGGATGCCCTCATCTCCAGTGAAGTGACAGTCACTCGGTCCATGTTTGTACCTGTGTTTATGCTGCCATTTGTCATGGGTGACATTCAAAATGCATTGTTTTAATTTACTCAAAACAGAGTCAGGTTATTTTTCCTTCTCACGGAGACCAGAGTGGAGTAGCCAGGTGGCAGGAGCAATGCTCCTCCAGGCCTCCCTGAATTTCCAGATCCGCCTGCCCATGGCATCAGAAAGGTTTGCCCCAAATGGGCCCAGAACATGGATCGAGGGCCGAGGAAAGCCAGGTGTGCTGACACAGCCCCCCTGCAGTGAGAAAAACATGAATTCCAGAGCTCAGCTATAAATGCTAGTGGTAATAACCAGAGCTGTTTCTGCGCCCCACAATCGGTGATGAACTATTGGGTCACTGAGAAGGGCTCTTTGAACCTATTCATTTAAAAAGAAGCGTGCGGTACTTAGTATTCCTGTAGTTGGTGCTTATTGAAAGCTTATAAGTATTTGAAAGTGGCAAAAGTACTCTAGCATATGGGTCTTTAAAAAAATTAATATCACATTACCCTTACCACTCCCCAGAGACCAGTAATTCTCCATCAGCCTTACTCACTGGTAATACAGAAAAAAGAGAAAGAGATTTAGCTTTGGGTGCCCGTTTTGCTGGCCTCTGGTTTCACATATAGCAATAAAAATCTTCTTCGGGGGCTGCGTGGGGAGAGAACAAGGCCTTACCAAGAAACAAGCCCTCCCTGCGAACCAGCACCATGTCCGAGCCACTGCCAGTGGGGGTCAGCCAGACCCCAGACCCAAACAAGAAGAGCCAATCCGCCCCTCCCCCTTAGCAACCAGCTAATCTGGAGAAACACAGGCTGCGGTGACAGCTATTGAGGGGAAATGCAGTTGGATGCCTAAGGTGCTTTGGTGAGACCTGCGAAGCCTCAGGGTTTGCTATTTTTACCATCAGGAAGAGCCAGCAGAGGACCTGGGCCACTCCAGGTGCACACAAAGGAGGTCCTGTAGTGTGTTGGCCATTTTCCTGCCCGATGCTCGTCCTTCTCTTCACCACCCCAGTTGAGCAATTTCTTCCATCTCGATTGTGCTCCATCATTTTAACGGCAGTGTAACCGGACTTTCTGTGGCCTTCCTTTGCTGTGAACCTTTCACTGTCTCCATCTCAGTAACAAAAACAATGAATTATTAAAAAATTTCAAAAACATCATTGCTCTCTGCATGCATGACTACACTGGCCCTTCTGAGTCCTTTGTCCACACAGCAGCGTGGCATGCCAGGCATGTTAACACCTTAATCATTAGAGTTGCCACAACCTGCTTGACAAATGTGGAGAATACAGCTTTGTCCTATTAATGGAAGCATAGTTTGGTCCTGATGCTTTTTTACACTATCTACTGGCATTCAAGCTAGAAGGTGATATGTTTTTGTCTCAACAGAGAGTTTCAACAGCAGAACTCAGAGCACCTAAGAGGCAGTTCTTGGAGTTTACATCTCAGCACACAAGGTCAGCCCTCTTACCTTTGGGCTCTGAATCCTTGGATTCAACCAATCACAGATCAAAAACTGTATCTGTACCCGACATTCACAGACATTTTTCTTCCATTATTCCCTCAACAATATAATATAGCAACCATTTCCACAGCACTTACATTGGATTAGCTATTAGAAGTCATCTGGAGGTTACTTAAAGTATGGAGGAGGGAGTGTGCAGGTTTACACAGAGATGATGACATTTCACAAAGGGCCTTCAACACCTGTGCAATTTGGAATCCACCAGGTGTCTTAAAATGCATGTCTTGAGGATGCCCAGGAACGCCAACCTCCAAAACAGAAGCCAACTTACCCAAATTATGAGAGACACAGAGAAATGAAAGAGCTCAGGAAGCTTGAATCTCTGGCACCACTGACCTGGAGGCCGAGGGTTCTGTGAGTTCCAAGGCAACTCTGGTGCGAGAAAAAGCAGCCAGCACAGGAACAATCTGAGACAGCTTCAACAGCTAACTTCTGATAGCCAGAGATGGCTGCAGAAAAGGACAGCTTCCTGCCCATCCCCAGGAGCATGAAAAGAAAGAAGTCCAGCCACACACAGAAGTGCAAACCCGGGAGCAGAGAATGGCCGGGGATATGGACAGACATGGCTGTGACTCTGTGCCAGGGTCTGAAGAGCAGGCAGAATTAAGGGTGCCCTAGTGGGGGCCGGGGCTTAGCTCAGCGGTATAAGTGCCTGTGTGGTGAGTGTGAGACCATGTGTTCAATCCCCGGCAGCAGAAAAAAAAAAAGAATGCCCTAGTGGTGAAAGGGAAAGAAAGTGCAAAAGGAAGAACAACTGCAATAGGGGAAAGGAGAAGAGGAAGAGGGGGAAGATTGTATGTGTATATGTATGTATGTGTGTGTGTGTGTGTGTGCAAATATATACAAGGTAGATAACTATACTAATAATCTGAATCTGTGCTCATCAAAAAGCACAGTTTGTGGGCCGGGGATTTAGCTCAGTGGCATAAGCAACCTGCCATGTAAGCACGCAGTTGTGAGTTCGATCCCCCAAAAAATAAAAAACAGAAAGAACAGTTTGCGTTTTCATTGTTTGGCTGTTTAATCATTGTTTTCATGTCTAAACCTTGTAATCTGAACAACTACTTTGAAGCTAACTATATGCAATGTATTAACTACTGTTAATTTCCTATTACATTGTTTAGAAATTCCTTTTTTTGGAACCAGGGATCGAACTCACGATCTCACACTCACCACACAGGCGCTTACACCACTGAGCTAAATCCCCGGCCCTGTTTTTAAAGTCTGTATCATCTTTATCCTTTTTGTTACTTTGTTTTTGCTTTTAAAATTAAAAAGAGAGAGAGAGAATGCCCTAGTGACATTCAGGGGAAGTAACCACTGCTGAATCACACACACCCTTAGACCTGAGGCATCCCCTGGTGACAAGCGAGAAGCATGGGGTGCAGAGAGATCCTAAGTTGTCAGGCAGCAGGTTCCAGAAATTAAGGGACTCAAAATAAAAATCCATTCAGGTATCCAAAAATAAGGATAACTTTTATTTCCCATACCCAAATATGGGGACTGAAATTCACATTTACAACATAATCAGAAGTTTCTTTAAACACCAGGATATCCAGCAAGCAGTCCTTTGTACACACAATCACTTCATCATTCGTGTTCACAAGCACACACCTCTGAAAAGCCAGGGAGCACAGCTAGGATAGGACATGCAAGGAAGATGGCAGCTGGTGGTCACCGACCTGACAGCTCTCTGGTTCCTTGTCATTTCTCTAGCATCACCATCAGAACTGGTCTTCTCTGTCCGGTCCCCAGTTGCTGGGACTTCACATGCTAAGGGTCCATGTGGACACCATCCCATGGACCTACCAGAGAATTCAGCCTTGTACTTCCTTTCCCGTCACCCAGTGTCTCTTGTTGGGCTTTCAACAACAGCAAAATTACCAACTGTAATAAAGGCAAGAAGACACAACTGAAGAGATAAAGGAAGCATTAGAACTCGGCCCAAGGAAGCCACAGCTTTGGGAATTAATTATCAGACAGGGAACTGTAAATAGCAATGGTTAATAGGATAAGATCTCAGATGGAAAAAGTAGACACTGTGGAGTGGATGACTAATGGAAGCAGAAAGATGGAAAATCTAAGAAAGAATTAAAATGAAGTGTTGGAAATTAAGAGCATTACAATAAAATGAAAATGCTTGGGTGAGGTCACCAGAAGACTGGGCTTAACCAAGAGCCCAGGAGCTTAAGGATGTTTCAAAAGAAACGTCCTGAGCTGAAATGCAGAGAGAAAACTGGAATGATTGTGGGGAGGGGATAGAACATTCGAGAAATGTGAGGCAACTACAAAAGTATCATATACGCACAATGGAATATCAGGAAGAAAAAGAAGATGAATCAGAAGAAAATCTCCAGTAATAATGACTGAGAATTTTCTAAAATTAAAGGAGAAACCAAACCCACAGATCAAGGCAGAACAGACAATGATGAGCAGAAAAAATATCCAAAAAAATTTGAAATCTAAGTGTAGCATATGTAAACTGCTAAGAACCAAAGACAAAAAGAAAAATCCTGAAGTCAGGGTAGTGGGAGGTGGCACCTTATCTTTAGAGGAAGGAAAAATAAGAATCTCATTAGACTCCTTTGCAGAAACTATGAAGCAATATGAGAGCTAAATGAACAAAATATTTAAAATGTTGCAAGGAAGAAAAGCAGGCTATAGAATTTTAGGTGGGAGAAATTATTGTTCAAAAAGTAAAAAGGGATAAAGGGTTTCTCAAAGAAGCAAAAGCCAAAGGAATGCCAGGTGACCCTCCCTGAAAGGAACGTTTAAAGAAGTTATTCAAGCAGGAAGATAATGAAACAGGAACCCACACAAGGGAAGGAAGTGTATCACAGGGGAAAACAAAGTAATTTGTTTTCCTTAATCGAAGCTGATCTAAAAGATAACTGTTTGCAGGCTAAGCATGTGGCTCCGTGGCAGAACATGTACAGTGCCTTAAATCTGATCCCCAAGATCACCAAAAAAATAAAAATTAGGTACCATGAAACCCACCAGAGCAGTGTCATAAGGGTCAGGGAGTGGGAATCAAGAACCCTTTTCAAGGCAGGGTGGGGTGGTGCACAGCTGGAATCCCAGCACTCAGGAGGCTGCGGCAGGAGGATTGCTGAGGTTCAAGGCCAGCCCCAGGGCTACAAAGTGAATTCATGAGCAGCCTGAGCTACACGGTGAAACCCTGTCTCAAAAGGACAAAAAAAAATTCTTTTAAGTAAGTACTGTTAAAGTTTTGCGGCGCAATAAAGGAGCAGAATATAATAAAAAGTAAAAGTGGTCTTTTTATTTAAAGGACGTGGAGAGGAGCCCACAACCAGCAAGGGTTTGGCTTTCTCCTCTGCCCGGATATGGGGGTGTGGGGTATATGTGACGTTTGACCGGATTGTGTTGCCTAGGGCGGGCATTGATGACACACGAGGAGCTGATTGGAATTTTCTTCACGCACACTGGGAAAGGAAGAAGGAAGTGGTAATCAGGGCAGAAGGAAGAAGTGGCCGTCAGAGTAAGCATCCCGATTTGGCTTTCCACCATGTCCTGTAATTTATTCTAGGGCAAAACTCTTTCAAGTACCTGACATAAGCAAAAAATGTTTCAGGGTTATTTGAAGAGTGACTTGATTGGTTAAAAATACACATTGCCTAAAGAGTTTTAATTTTTTAATTTTAGTTTTAATTTTTTTCACTGATCCATTGGTTGCTTAAGAGTATGTGATTTAATTTTCAGGTATTTGCAAATTTTCTGAAGTTTTTCTTGTTATTGATTTTAGTTTTATTCCATTGCAGAAAGCAAAGATATTTAATACTATCTTAACTTTTTTGATGTGTTCAGGTTTGTTTTGTGCCTTACCATTTTATCTATCCTTGAGAATGTTCCATGTGCAGCTGAGAACCTATGTATCCTGCAGCTGTTGAATGAGATGTTTGCAAATGTCTGGTATGCATTTTACAGCCAACATTTCTTTGCTGACTTTCTCTCTTGATGTATATATCCTTTGCAGACAGTGGGGTGCTGAATCTCCCTCTGCTATTATCTTGCCATCTGTTATCACTTCTATTCAGCATAGTAGTAGAATTCTGAGCCCAAGCAAGAAGGCAAGAGAAAGAAATAAAAGCATCTAAATTGGAGAAAAGTCAAATGGTCCCTATTTACAGACAACATAATTTTACATATAGAAAACTCTAATGCCTCCACAAAAAAATGTTCCAGACTAACAAATGAATTCAGCAAAGTTATAGGATATGAGAGCAGCATGCAAGAATCGATGTTTCTATGCATTAATAGTGAACCTGAAAAATAACTCAAGCAAACAATGACACTCACAGCAGCTACAAAAATGAAGTACTCAGAAACAAATTTAACCAAGGAAAGATTTTTACAATCAAAACTATAAAACATTGAGAACAGAATGTGAAGTGGCTACAAGTAAGTGGAAAGATAGAGCCTTCGCATCAGCTGAGCAGTGGATAAAAATGATGCAGTATTTTTATACAATGGAGCCATTGTATAAAATGGCTCAGCCATAAATAAGGATTGCATCAAGGTTTTTATAGGTAAACGGATGCGACTTGAGGCCTCACTTAGATGTGAAATAAATCAGACTCACATATGTAAATACCATATTGTCTCCCTAACTGAAAGAGTAAATAAGATACAAAATGTTCAATAAAATTGTGAAAGGGTAAGAAACCGCGCAAAGGGGAAAAATAACTTGGATAAGGAAAAGGAGAGGAGAAGGAAGGGAAAAGAAAAAAGATAAAAATTTCTCAATAGCCATACAAGAGCAGCTCAAAATGAATCAACAACTTATAATGTAGGACCCGAAACTCTAAAGCTGCTAAAAAAAATTACACAAGAAAGCGTCGTTCCTGCAGTTTGAGCAAAGATTTTTTGGATAAGGCTCTGAAAGCAAAAATAGACCAATGGGACTGCATCAAACCAAGGAGCTTCTGTCCGGTGGAGGACACAATCAGCAGCAAAGAGACGGGCTGCAGGATGAGCTCAGACTCCCGGGCAGGGAAGCGGTGCTCTGTGCCGGCTTCTTCCGTCCTCCACCGCTGACAGGTCAAAATTCTCATGCCCGCAGTGGACGAGTGCACTACCTGCCTGTGCCAGTGGTCCTGGTACCCACGGCATCTCTCGCGGCACGGAGGGTCCAGACACACACTCCGGCTGTTGTGACCACCAGACCAAGTTGTGATCACCATCTGCTGAACATATCTCTGTTTATCTCCTTCCCCTTCATCAAGGGAGTGACCTAAAAAGCATAGAACAATTTAATTGTCTTAATAGTTTATGATCATACTGATATAAGTTATCTTAAAACACAAATAGTCTATACACATGGAAATATATATATATATACACATATGTTTGATGTATTTACAATAGAACAATTAGGGACATTTAATATATAGGAAAAAACACAGCTGATAATAGGACAGTGAGCTAACAGGATGATTGAGGTCATGTGACGTTATCTCAGAGAAGAACCAGCAGTGCCTCAAGCGCCTCTGTCCCAAGAGGTGCAAGGCTGACCCCTGCATCCCCAGAACCTTCTACCATGTCCTCTGCTGCAGCTGTTGTTGGTCTTTAAAGCTTGACTCCTATTTGGAGCCCTCTTGTGCCTTCCAAGAAGACTCCTGCCCCTCCGCCTCTGTGCACCTGAATCTCCTCTCTGGAAAGCAGCTTCCCAGCACTCAGAGCCGCGGTCAGGTGCTGACGCATCCGTGTAGCCCTGAGCTACATCCTCAGCCCTTGTTACCATTTTATTTTGAAGCAGGGTCTCCCTACAGCAGTAAGTTGCCCGGGCTGTGCTCCAACCTGCAGTCCTCCTGCCTCAGCCTCCCAGAGTGCTGGGATTACAGCAACCCACTGCCAGACACCAGCAGAGTCTGAGGACACCATGCCTACTCCCTCTAAGAGCAAAGCCTGGAGGAGGGAATGTGAAAGACAGTGAAGCACTGTAGTTAAGAGGATAAGATTAGGGTGGCTGGCTGGGACCCACAGGAAGGGAGGAAGGAGGAAGGGAGGGAGGGAGGAAGGAAGGGAAGAAAGGAGGAAGGGAAA